>JAAGNO010009107.1:128223-196720 GCA_033439905.1 Ceryle rudis | reverse complement strand
CTGTATCTGTACACACCAAAGATTCTAGGAAGTAAATTTACACCACAGAATGCTTTCCAGTATCAAAACAGGTATGCTAATGCCTATGTGTAAGCATTTTTGAATGTGTACTGGACTAGAAGATAGAAAAATTTAAGAGATAAGTGAGAGTAATCCTGTTCTGAAATGAAGAGCAGAGAGCAGTAACTGCCTAAACTGCAGGGAAGGCAGGATAGTCTACTATACAGGAAAGTTATCCTTCACAACACTGATCCCATGATTGGTTGTAATTATGCTTTCTCTTGCAAAAGGTCTTTTTATGACTTTGAATCTTCTCTTCTTATAAGCATTCCAGATTTGAGTACAAGACCTTTGGCTTAGACATAAAAGATTCTGACAAAGCCTTTGAAACTTTCTGATAAATATACTTAGCATATATTTGTAGAAGTTGCTGTGCACAAAAGTATGTGTTACATAGCAACAGATATTTCAAGAAACCTCTAACCTAAACATTAATTATTTTTTTTAAATATATGACAGCGAAATGTGATGTTAACCTCTTTTTACACTAAACATACTCTCCCAAGAAAGGTTTTTTTGACTTTGTAGAGAAGAGGTTGTTGTTAAGCAAGGAGACTGAAAGGCTTATCAAATGTAGTACCATCAATATGCATAAATTAATGCAAGAGCCCTCTTCAGTCTGTGACTATTTGGAATTTCTGTTTGGAATTTAATGATCAAGCAAACCAGAGTGAGTTTTGGTTACTCATACAGCTGTTAGTGGAAAACAGTTTTCAGAGCATTTTCAACCTGGAAGGTTGAAAAAACAGTGAGGCTTTGAAATGAAGCATAGCCTGGACCTGTAATCAAAACCAAAACCAACCCAAAAGCCATTGCTTCTGTCATCTAATTCACAGCTACATCACCACTACTGCCAGCTTTGGGTGAAATATGTGAATTCTATCAGAGTGAGAAAGAAACCTGCCTTAAAAGAAAAACATAAGGATCAGCACAAGCAGTTTTACATTGTTTGTCAACTCTTACGCTTACTGGCTTCGGAGATGGGAAATGCTTTTGTACCTCTTTGATACAAAAGAAATTCTGCTTCTGAATAAGGCAATCTTGAGACAGACATGCCCTTTGCAGCAATAACTTTCACATGGGACCATATTTGGCAACCACAGCACCTGATATTTCTCAGCTGATGCAGCATAAAACCCAGCCTGATTGCTTCCTTTTAATGTTATCTCTGAAACTCATGCACTCCCTACTAATTAAAAATAGCAGAAGTTGGTGGAAGAAAAACTGAGAGAGGAGAAAAAAGGGAGACGGTATAAATAGAAGAGAACAGAGGGAGTAAATAAAAATAACAATAGCTGTCATTTTCCCCTTCTCTTTAGAGCATTTTGTCTCCTTTAATTTTGTTTAATGATATGGAAACATTTCCTGTCTCCCCAATTTCAACATTATTATTTGAATCACACAAACAAAATACACTTCTCCATCATTACATGGAAATATTAGCTACCCTGTGGTTCAGGTTGCAGCCAGCTCCCATTACAAAGCTCTATTCACTAATCTTATGACTTTGGCAAGGAAAACTGGACCGGCATGAAAATAGGTATGCATACTGTGAGGGCTCAGGGAAGTATCTCCAAAAATTCTGAAGAAAAGATATCAAATGGCTTTTCAGTGGGCAGCTTGCTCATACTGGAAAGAAGAGAGACACATAAGAATCTCCCTTCAAGCTATACATGAAGTTGCAGCAGGCCATTACACCAGACACAGACCCTCTCAATGAAATTGCCTCAAAAATTCCTAATTAAAGTAAAATTTAAGTTGAAGACAGAGATCACCTCCTACTTGGTAAAGTGGTTTAAGTGCACGGTTAAGAAAGCCACATGCTCAAAATGCTACACCACACATAAGAGATAGGGGGAAAAAGTCAAACTTGGGATGTTTATCTTGAGAGAATTCCAGTAGATCTGTACCACACAAGTGAAGCTGCATGAGTACTATCAGTCTGAGAAGTAACCTAAATTATAATGCCAGTTATGAGATTTCTATGTATCTTAGCCACTAGGTGGATAGGTGCATAGATCTGTACTGCAGCCATATCTCCCGGGTCATTGATCTCATTCCTCAACTTCTCCAATGAGAGAAAACAGATCAAATAACTAAAGTAATTTGGACCAAGTATCTGTTGAATTAAATTTCATCTCAAATTATTTTGGTTTTCATATGCTGTTAATTTACATGCAAGTCTACCTTTTCAGTTATTTCTTAGTATTGGAAATGTATGGCTGTAATGTATGTCTGTCTCTGGGCCTATTTATCCCCTAGGGTATGGATATGCCAAATGCTACAAAATCAAGCTGTATAGTATAACCACACAACACTCAGCCTACTATTACCAGCTTGCAAAAGCAGAGTTCCAAGCTTGGTTAGAAACACAACAGATTCAGGCTTTAAAGCACCCAGGTAGGTAGGGAATTGAGCCCCAAATTGTAGGACACCTTATCAGCTCATAGAACACCTCATCAACAACAGCCTTATTTGACCCTGAAAATTAGCACAGGGTCAGTTGATTGAAGTACCCTAGTGTGCAGTTCAACTCACAAAGCAGACAGACGATTCCGCACTGCTTCCACCTCTGCTTGCTCTCAGACCTGGCACCGTGCAAAGCCCTTCATAACACCCACACCCTGAGGTGGCAGAAATAGAGGTGGATGGATCTGCAATGAAAAGGACAGGAGCCACTCCTCTATCTGAAATCATGAGGATGAAAGCTGCAGGGCCACATTGGTTCACAGGCCATCCAGATACAACAGCTTCCCTGAGTTTCCTACCTCTTTTGCAAAAAACATTAATTTCCCTAGCAGTTCACACCAAGAGAAGAGTTCTGCCAAGTTTTCTGTTTGCTTCCTCCAGTATATTTATCTTTTTCTCTACTGGATTAAATCCCAGTAATTTGCCTCATCCAAGCTCATCAAGGCACTGGGTACTTTGTTATGAAACCATAATTTAAATGACATGTTACTATTTTTTATACATCAAAACCTACTGTTAATAAATTGGTCTTTAAAAGGATCCCGACTTCCAAAGAAAAGTACTAGAGCATCAATTTGTTAAAATTTATGTCTCTTGTTTCCAAAGATGGCCAGCTGTTTTTCTAACCAACATCAATTTATCTTCGTCTATATAAATATTTCCTAAACAGTAAATACTTTATTTACAGATTCAGAAACAAGCTCATTTTTTTCCAAATGAGGATGATAAACACATTATATTAATCTTGTAGGGATAAAGGAAATCTTTGTTCCATACTTGTATAATGCCTAGAACAATACAAGCCCTGGCTATCATTTCCAAGATGCAAAAATTACTTCTCCTCCATTAATGAATGTAAACATGGCTGCTGAAATTCCCACGTTTCCTATAGAGCACACTTTCCTGCAATATAGGCACTGATATCGCCACCGAGAGTACTCTGGCTGCTTGGCCACACCAGAGTGGTTGCAGCTCTAGTATGGCTCAGAAGTGTGCCTGTGGACTGCTGAGGCACCTTGAGTTGCTTGATGGCACACTAGCATTGGGCAGCAACTGGACAGGACTTTTCCAGTATAAAGCTGAATGTCACCTGAGTCCTACTTCATATAGGTAAGGTTCCTGCCCTAAATTAATAATTTGGGAGAAAAACTCAGCAGGGTAAAGTTGTTGGTACACCCTGAAAACTGACTGAAGCAAAGGATAGATCCAATATGTTTTGGAACAGCTTTCCTGCTAACACCTTCTACATTCTGTATCAACTGAAATATTTTATCCACAATTATACACCTTAACACCTATTTCCTATAAATTCAGAATATTAATTGCACTTCCATTCGCTGCCCTAATTGTTTCAAATCTCTCCAAGGAGCTACCAAAAGAAAAGCATACACATGGAAACACTGAAGATCACAGAATACCAGAGATCTATAAGAATTAATTTTGTTCAAGACACAAGATTAATATCATTATTACCTAACAAAGGCATAAAATATTCATAAGTCATTGTGACTTGAACCAGCAATTAGCTCCCTGTTATCTGAAGCAATAGAAGAATGTGGTTTAAATACTAAATGCTTAGCCCTCTGTGTACAGGAGTATCCCACTTCGAGAGAGATACGACGTTAGTTATGCAAACAGAAATTGTATGGTGTTTCCAAGTATATGTTCCTAATGCATCATAGAAAAAAAATATATTCTGTTATGCTTGAAGTTTTCTGAGTTATTTTAATTTGTCCACAGTTTATTAAACAAACCCACACCAAAAAAAATAGAAAATGACCAAATAAACAAGATTGACCCTTTTCTGTGTTTTACAGATTTCAAGTAATATTACTTTCCAACTATTTTTATTACCCACAGACACAACAAAAGACATCACAGATTTTTATTTTACGATGAAGCAGCAGCTAGATCACATCACATACAGGGCTTAATGTACATCTATATTCAGGCATTCACACAATGAAGACAGGATTGAAATCTTAAAGCAAGATACCATGGTTTTGATGCTCTTTAAAAAAGAGTGAAACATTCACTGAAGGTTTAGGCTGGGAAAAAAAAGAGCACCAGTAAAGATAAATTGCTTCTCTTGCTCTCAGTTACAAAAGTGAATGGACAGGTAGATACCAAACAATCAACTTGAAAATCCTATCAATCATGGAAGGGACTGTAAGTGAAAGATTAGATTATCTACTGGATTAATACCTTTGCCCCCAATGAATAGCTGTTGGAGTTTTTAGTTACTGTAAAAATATCAGATACTTTATGCATCCTGTGCACAGTGCTCCCTCAGAATCTCTATCTGTATACAACCACTTTGCATCATACATTTGACTTGTCCGATGCAATATTGTGGCTTTTATACAAATTAATGCAATTGGTGAGCCAGACTATGGCTCTGCTATCAGGCTGCTATGGCAGGGAACAGGGAGGTGAATTGCCTCAGTCAGTTGCTGGAGACATATTTCCTACGTGAATAGAGGTTGGCAGGATATTTCTATGGGTCCTTGAAAAACCTGCCAGTTCTCAAATCTACACTCGTGAGAGTGGATTGGACATAGCACATTTCCTTTCTGTACACAGAATGGCTGCTTAAGGCTATGGCAGCCTCTCTCCTTGACATGAAAGGAGGTAGCTTCCTCCGGTAAAAAGAAACTCACATAACTCTCAAAAATGTCTCTCAATGTACTCTGCTCATTCATAGGCCATGCTTCCATCAATTAACAGGAAAAGATGTAAAAATAGTGAAATCACAAGACAAGAGTAAATAAATAAAAGAATACCAAGGAGAGATTGTTCAGTCCTAATACCCTGAGGCATCTATCTCATAAAAGACATTTATGGCCATACTCCTCTGATGACTAGGACTTCAGTTCTCAGTAGGTTTTGTGGTTTGTTTGTTGGTTTTGGTGAGAGACCAGATCACATGGCTGTTTTGCTCTTTTTTTCTGCATGTGCATAAAGGCCTAAAGTGATCACCTGGGGTGTGGGTTTTTTCCTCCCCTCTAGATAGTAATTATTTAATATATGCCTGTTTCACTCAAGTCACCTAAAATGGTTTCACATTATACAGAAATACAGCTGTATGAAACAGTGACACTTGCTAACAGCCTCACAGAAAGCTGATAAAGACATACTGCACATTTTTCCTTTAATGATAATGGCATGAATCTGCCTGGTTTAGGAGGTGTGTATCTTCATTATCATAGCACTTGAACACATTTTGATTACAGGAGTGGAAGGGAGCACCTAGATCATCAATGATGTTTATTTCATGAGGCACCAAGAATACTTACAAAATACAACAAAACACCACACTGTCTAGATCTGTACTAAAAGGTCACAAACTAGGGATAAAAAGTGGCATACAAAGGTGTTTCAGGATGTTGTTAAATAAAAGTCTCAGTTACTGTGTACTGGAAATTATTTACTTCTCATATTAAAAAGGATGGCAATAATAAAAATGTAACATACCGATCTGACATGAAGCAATTCAAGTGGCAATTAGTTTAGCTTTATTTTGAGCTAATGAACCAGATATATCAGTCAAGTACCTGAAAATTTTTAAAATTTCAAACACCTGCATATTTTCTGTATTTTCCCTCAACATCTTTCAGACTAAAATGATTCCAGCTGTGGTTAGCTCAAGTCAACTACACTCTCCCAAAATACTCCTGGCGGTGATGCAGGTATTATCTCAGACCTGAGACAATTCCCCAGAGGCAATTTGGAAGTGGTCACTCTGTTTTCATAGAACTGCTGATGTGGGAAAGGACCTCTGGAGATCATCTAGTCCAACCACCTGTCTCAGATCAGGGTCAGCTGGAGCAGGGCTATGTCTATTCTGGTTTTGAGTATCTCCAAGGAGTAAGTTCCCACAGTCTCTCTGGGTAACCCGTTCCAGTATTAGACCAAAATCAGAGTAAAATGTTTCTTTCTTAAGTTTAAATAGAATTTCCCGTGTTTCAATTTGTGCTTATTGCTCTTTGTCCTGTCACTGGGCATGCCACTGAGAAGAGTCTGTCTGGGTCTTTCACCTTCACTTCCCAAGGCCATCCTAAACCTTCTCCAAAATGAATAGCACCATCATTCCTGTATGTAAAATAAGCCCAACCCTCCATCATCTTAATGGCCCTTAGCTGGCCTTGCTGCAGTACATTCATGTCTCAGTTATACTGGGGAGCCAAGGACTAGATCCAGCACTCCAGATGTCGCCTCACCAGTGCTGAGTGGAGAGGAAGGATCATATCCTTTGACCTCCTGACAGTGCTTTTCCTAAAGGAGCCCAGTTCTGGAAGCTAATACAATTTAGTTGTATAGTTGTGGCCAAGACTGCACTAACTGGTTTCAGAAACAGAACACAGGCTTAGCAGTATTTAATTTATTGTTTACCTAAACACATCTTTTACACTACTGTTCATTTCAAAAATTATACTAAAGTAGTAGGGAGTTATCAAAAAGTTAAAAATAACTTCAGAATTCAGGGGAATGGCAAGGGTTTCAGGGATTCCATGAGGTAAATCCCATTGTGTGACATAGACACAGAAAATAAAGAAAAATTGCTTTTTTCTCCCGGTTGCGACCAGTTGGATTCAAAAAATGAAGATACATGGAAGATGTTAATGTTCAATGTTATTTAGCTTTTCTGAAGACCAGCTGTTTCAAAACCATTTAAAGGTTCTGTACACATACTGAATTTTAGTTGCCTCTCAAAACTAAATGTACGAAGTCTTTGACCATGGCTCAGTATACATGACACCAAGCCCTCTGGCAGGAGATGGGGTACACCTATCTAAGCGTGGGAAAAGGATCTTCTCTCAGGAGTTAGCGGCTTTCATTGAGAGGGCTTTAAACTAGAATCGAAGGGGGAGGGGGATAAACCCGGGACTACTAGAGATAAGCCTTGGGGGGACATACCAGTCTTGGAGGCGATATCCATGCCTTGGACCAAGTGCATGTATGCCAATGCCCATAGCATGGGCAATAAACAGGAGCAGTTAGAAGCTATTGTGCACCAGGGAAACCATGATACAATTTCCACCACAGAAACATGGTGGGATGATTCGCATGTTTGGAGTGCCACAATGGATGGCTACAGGCTCTTTAGAAGGGATAGACAAGGAAAGAGAGGTGGAGGTGTTATACGTTAAGGAGTGTTTTGACTGTCTTGAATTCAATGTTAGACACGCCAAGGTGGAAAGTCTATGGATAAGGGTAAAGGGGAAGGGCAGTGAGGATGAAATCCTGGTGCGAGTCTGCTACAGACAACCCAAGCAGGATAAAGACACTGATGAGATATTCCTTCAACAACTTGGAGATGTCTCATGTTCACTGCCCCTTGTTCTTGTGGGACACTTCAACCTACCAGATGTCTGCTGGAAGTATAACACAGCAGAAAGGGGGCAGTCCAGGAGGTTTCTGGAATGTGTGGATGACAACTTCTCGTTGCAGCTGGTAAGCAAGCCTATAGGGCTAGTGCCCTACTAGACCTACTCTTTATGAACAAGGAAGAGCTGGTGGAAGATGTGGTGGTTTGAGGTCGTCTGGGGCACAGTGACTATGATATGACAGAATTTTCAATATGTGGTGAAGTTAGAAGGGCCGTCAGTAAAACCTCTACCTTGGACTTCCATCAGGCTGACTTTGGTTTACTCAGGATGATGGTTCAGAGCGTCCCTTGGGAAGTAGCACTCAAAAGCAAAGGGGCCCCAGAAGGCTGGGCTTACTTTAAGAAGGAAATTATGAAGGCATAGGAGCAGGCTGTCCTTGTGTGCTAAAAAATGAGCTGGTGGGGTAGAAGACCAGCCTGGTTGAGCAAGTAGCTTTTGCAAGAACTCAGGGAAAAAAAAAAAAAAAAAAAAGAAGAGTGTTAACAACTTTGGAAAAAGAGGCAGGTGAACCATGAAGTATTTAAGGATATTGCAGGGTCATGTAGAAAGAGAATCAGAGATGCGAAAGCTCAGTTAGGACAAAAGCCACAAACCAGCAATGTGGCTGAATTATTCTGTTTCAGCCCCAGGAATAGAGAAATCTGAGTCATGGTGTATATTAGACACCTCTTCCAGTTGAGATCCAGAGCCACTTTCTACCAATACATATTTAAAAGACAAGAACACTTTTTAACACCTAAGGAAAGTGAGTGATGGAGGATTTCACGAAGACTCATTTTACCCTACTGAGAACAAATCTCCCCATGCTCCCTCTACAAACAGCAGTGAGAAATCAGCTGTACCTGAAGGGTAATTTAGCACAGAAACCTGATGCAGCTACTCTACACAGATGGAGGACACTCTCTACATGAACTTCAGAGACAGCCCCACAAGACTATCCATACCAGATGGGAGTAGCAGTCAGTAGTTTCAGAAGCAGATATGAGCATGGTATCAATCCAGAAAAGACAGGAGTAAAGGTATTGGCTAGACCATGATGAGATATAGTCTTCAGTGCAAACTCAGTTAGAAACTAAGAATATTTGTAAACTGGTGATTATAAGCAGTCTTTATGAATAATATTTTTTTTAATGACAGACTTGTAGTAATACCACTTACCCAAGATGCAAGAGATGGGGATCTAGGCTATCTTTATCCTAAATGGATTCAATTCTGTATCTCTTGCACTAATCAGTCACATTAGAAATCCTTGAATAAAAAAAAAAAAAAAAAATGGCATGGGTCACGATGCAGTCCTTTTACTGACAGATGAATTTATTCATTTCCAGAATCAGATTTAGTTGCTGGCCATACCCTTCTTTCTTCACCTAACAGACTGCAACATGTTCAAAAGAGTATGCAAACTGTTAAAGCTATAACAGACTTGCAGATCAGCTCCTCTTCCAAGGCTAGTAAGTTCAAGGAGATTAATGGCAATGTGATTAAAAGGTATTTCATGTATGCATAGGCGTGATATGTCCAGGATACAGCAGACTGGACTACTGTAGACCTAGTGGCTCTAGCGTACTGAAGCTAGACAAATCACAGCTAAAACTGAAATTCCATCTGCATAAAACAGATATTAAGGATTCTATGAAAAGAGGTAGTGGAGAGTTACCAGCATCACCTTGTTTTCAGATCTAATAATCTGGAGAGGTATTTCCTGAAACTTTCCTATATACTATGCTCTGTTTTATTCTTCACATTGCATGTAAACTCTTGGGGGGAAAAGTTATTTTTTCCTAAGCAGACATGTTAAATTCTAAAGCTTTCCTTAGCAGAATATCAGATAATCTGTCTTAATGAAAGTGATAGGAACTTCTCCAAGACAAAACTGCCATTCATATGTAAAACTAAAAAGAAGAAAAGAAATCAATACAGACTTCATAGATCTGCTGTACAGATAAGTAGGTCACCCCACCCTCAATCACACAGCTTGTCAATAAGCCTGGCTGTATTATTAAACAACTACAAGAACAACGCAATTCTTTCAAGAGAGTAAGAATGTGAAACATCAGAATAGACTGTGTAAATTTACCCAGCATATTAGAGCTTCAAAGCACCACATAAATATGGTGTGATCTAGGTAAAAAGTCATCTCCATTTACAAGTTAGGGATTCTGTAAAGTGGGAAAGTTTTTAAATTTCCAAAAACCAAGAAAAAGGCAAGGTGAAAGCTTGAGTCTGTCTGCCCAGTTCCCAGTAGAACAAATAGCACAGTCTTTCTAGCACAGTGGTCTGAACAGATTGAAGTGATGTACTTAAGTTCAGTCAGGATATACAGTTTTAACACTCTGACAGGACAACATTAAAGCCTTCATTCTAGAAATACTTAACACAGATTTTCTTATGTGAAAAAATAGGAGGGAAATTAGTTTTCACTTTAGCAGTGATCAAGAACTATAAACAATGGGATCAGCTCTTAGTAGAACACACACACAGAGCCTTTTCTACAGACAGAAAAGCAAGAGCCTTACAAGTTAGAGAAAATGTGCTCCAATTTAAATTCACTGCATCATAAAGAACTCACCAAAATGCAGTCATCCTTGAGGTAAAATGTTTAAGTGATCCTTTTATACCCTGTGTTCATAGTTGTATCTTACAATCCCAGCTGTGCAGGCTAGTCATCTGCAATAGTGCTTTGCAAAAAAAATGACAGATATGATGAAAAATGGAAAATCACAAATAAGATAACCATAGCAATTGGTGTTCATACAAGCTTTGTTGGTTTTTAATGAACACCAAAATTTCAGAAGTTTCTTTTTTTTTTCTTTTCTTCCTTTCTTCTTTCCTTTTTGTGAAAGTTAATTAACAATTATTGACTATTGTTTATCTAAGGGAAACATGCAGAATAAATATCTGTGCATACAGCTAGTTATGTTGCGTGTAGTAGAGACAGCAAATTCTCCACACTAAAAATCTCCAAGTAATTTGAAAGGCTCCAAAAAATTTCTCCGTAACAGGGAATGATGCCATCATCAGACTTGGTAATTAGATAGTTCTATGAACTATATCAGATGTTGCAGCCCTTGCCTGTCCCGAATCCATGTAGCAAAGAAGTAATTTGCTGCTGTCACGGTTTAGGGTCAGGGCGGCCCCTTAGACCTAGAACAGATGCTCTCTGTTAACCCCCCTCCCTCCCCAAAGGGGGAGAGAAAAGCAATAAGGGAGAAAGATTTAGTGATTAGAAAAGGAAACTAGAACAGCTTTAATGATCATAATAATAATAATGTAGAATATGTACAAATATGTACAAAACCAGTATGGAACCCAACCCCCCTGATGGTAATTACATCACTGTCACCACTGATGTTGTGGAGCAGGCACTGGGGGGTCCCAGACTGGGCCCCACGGCATACGGGAGCTGTGTTCAGGAGCTGGATTCTGGTAGTGGATTCTGGAACACACCAATTGGGATTGAAAGCAGAATGGACAGAGTCCTCCTTGGATGCTCTGAGGAAGGAACCGAAAGAGGACCTGAGCAAAGCCAAGCAAAGACGGCAAAGCAGTCCAAGAGGGGAGAAGAGCCAGGGAGCCCCCAGAAAGTGGGCAAGCAAAGCTGGCAAGCAAGCAAGCAAGCAAAACTAACAAGCCAACAAAAACCCCCTAAAAAAGCCTATAGACCCTTTGTATCTCTCTGCTTTATACCGAATATGATGTATATGGGATGGAATACCTCGATGGTCAGTTTGGGGTCACCTGCCCTGTCCGCTCCTCCCTGCAGGTGTGGCCTTTCACTTTCCTGCACCCCCCTCTGTGGTTCACAAGATCTAGCAGGGGCCTTGGTCTGCACATCAGTCCTTGGTAGTAACTCTAAACATGGGCTGTTATCACTGCCAGCAGCAGACACTGGCTGTGAAAACAGGCTGCTAACTTCAGACAGTGCAGTTAGTTAGAAGTACTGAACTGAAAAGTAAAATCACTGAACAGAATTAGTTCTATTCTCATTCAAACCAGGATAGATAACTCTCAGGGTTGGTTTAAATTCAATGGAGAAAGAATGCAGTTCCTGGAAACATTCATTCTGCAAAGGAAATTGCTTATCTTGTTCACAAAAATTAAATAAAAAACAAAACAAAAGAAAAGCAAAAAAACCCCGACCAACTTTTTTTTTTTTTTTTTCTTTATATAATTTCTCTTCATCTTGTGTAACAGCAAAATTATAAGACTTCATTTAAAATAACTGATTCAGAATAATATGGGATTAAATTATATGGGGCATGAAAGCATTCTTCAGCATTCTTCACTTTCATCTGATTCCTAGAACCTGAAGCACAGAATGATTCCAGATGACAAGCTTTCAAGTGAACATGAGAAGGGAGAATGAAACACTGCCTGAAGAAAAGGAGAAATCCTTGTGAGAAAGTTCAGCCACTGCTATGTTTAATAAGAAATATAACTAAATTAGGAAGAGAAAAAAGAATGAAGAAACACAGTATATGATTCTATTATATATGGTAGTCCTTAACTGTATTTCTGCTGAAGACAAAATAAGGAAGAATTCCCTTGGCTTTCTGGCAATAGAACAGCAAGTCACAGGTCTGATACAAAAATAAAATGGATAACTTAAATTTTCTTGTATCATAATCAAGTCAAGAACATAATGGTTTGGAGTATTTTTAGGCATCTCCTGTGTCCTTGGCCTCTGCTTGTTTGTACTTATTTCTGTTTAAGCTCCCCAAAAAAAGGCATCAGAGTGGGACCAAGATTAGTATTTTGGTAACTAGCAATTAGATTTCCAACATGGAGTTTGAGGAATTGCTGGCACATTTCAGCTTTCAGCACTTTCCTATTTCAGGAACTTTTTGCTTATGAATCACTATTAATCTAAGCAAATACTGTAGCTGATCAGACCTCTCAGTACACAGAGTTAGTTGGTCAAAACCCTTTTTTTTTTTTTTTAAATAGAAAAAAGTAACTTCAAGCTAAGTTTAAAGAGCTATATTGCAATTTAGCAGTCTCTTCCTCAGCACGTGCAGAAGAAACAGTTCATTTCTATTGTGCCTTTGCTCCTGACACAATATCCTAAACAACCTGTGAAGGGGCAAACAACAATCTAGTCTACAACTAATAAAATATGAGATATCCTCTACCTATACCATATGTAGTTATTTAAATAAGTTTGTATTAGCAGTATGGTGTGCAAAGGGTCGATTTCTGCATACCTCATGTTGAGCATTTGTTTAAAAAAAGAATGTCTTTTTAGTACCAAACAGTGATTTTGAACTGAAGTTAATCACCATCACCGTCAATAGTGATTAGCACATCACCATTTGTCACATAGTGAGATGCCCTGAAGTTATGAAAACCTCCTACTACAGTACAGTCATCAGCAAAGCACTCAGCCATTCTCAACCAGCTGATCCAGGGATAGCAGGAGACATAACAGGTATGTACATTCCCAGTATTTACTCACAGGCTGGACCCCACTAGCAGGACAAGTGTTACAACAATGATACAACCTCTGATTGCCATGCTGAGCTCTAGCTCCTTTTTCCCTGTTTCTTAAGTCCAGCCGTGGTATCATCTGCTTTTAAACACATTTCATGATTGACACTAAGAAGTTAACAACTGAAGGCTAAAGAGTCTGGCAAGCTGAATGTGCTTATTTCATTTGAAAAGACTGATTTTACTCAAACATTTAGGCAAACACTTCAATCATGGAGCCAACATCTTTCAAAACCATCCTTGAAAACAGACATAAATGTTTGAAGCTCAAGGAAAAAAAAAATTATATGCTGGTGAATTATAGGATCATACAATCATAGAATGGCTTGAGTTGGAAGGGACCATAAAGATCATCTAGTTGTAACATGGGCAGGGACACCTTCCACTAAACTAGGCTGCTCAGAGCCTCATCCAGCCTGGTCTTAAACACTTCCAGGGATGAGGCCTCCAAAAATTCTCTGGGCAACCCATTCCAGTGTCTCACCACCTTCATAGTAAAGAAATTCTTCCTAATGTCTAATCCAAATCTGCCCTGCTCTAGTTTAAAAGCATTGCCCCTTGTCCTGTCACCACATGCCCTTATGGAGAATAGGCAAGAAGAATTACTTTATTTAAGATACACTTGTCTCATAATTCTTTCTTATGTAAGTAAAAATTAATAGAATTATACTATGCATAAAGTTTACCTACTTTACCTATTAACTATTTAATAAAATGTGTCTCTTTGTAAAGAAAAATAAATATTTTTGGAACTTTGCTGTATAAACTTACACAGTACCATGTAGAACCGTATAGAGGTACAAGATAACTTTAATTAAACTGGTTTAAGTATGGGAATCTATGAACCTGGATTTCAAGATACCCAGATTAACTTTCCAAAGTTTCCTAATTAGTTACCCAAATCAGTCTGAAAAGCACACCACATTCATGCAAGCATGCAGACAGGCTTTCAACATCCATGTCCATTCATTCAGTTACTTTCCATGTCTCCAGTTTCCCTACTGGTGCATGAACATTCCATAAACAATTTTGGCACCATACAAAGCACACCCATGCTGAAGAGAATACATCTATTGATTTTGATTAGCTATGTGTTGGCCTTCCTGTTACTATAAAACAGAAATATTTTGGACATTAAAAATCTCATCAATGCTGTATTGTATGAAAAATATGAACTTCATGCCTTAACATTAGAAAGAATAAGTGGGCACATGTTTCAAGCTAAAGATGAAATATGTCTTAGTCGAGCTAGAGCACCCATCTTAACAGAAAACACAGAATATGGATAATCAGTGGAAAAACTACCAAACTGGCTCAGATCTAGCTCTCTAGAGTTGTCAGTCATACAGCATTATGCTTGGGCAGAACAACATAGAACTGCGAGCAATAATGGGATGTGCAATCACTCTAAGATGTCATTGGCAATACCAGAGCACAGTTTACTCCTTCTGATGGGTGGCTTTAATGCTAAATTAGAAGAGACAGTTGGCTGATGAAAATAACATTGTGAAGCCACAATCACAGAAACTAAGCAATAATTGTGCTGATTTTCTATTCTTGCTTTGGAAATTGTTCTCTTTCAAAATGACATCTACAAAAAACCAGAGACTTGACAGATGGCAGAACAACAAAACAGACTGAGGATCTCTCTCCTAATGCAAGATTCAGATCACCCGCCTAAAATGTAAGAACATACTAGGCCATACATATCAACAGCAGCCACAATGATCACATTACTATGTGACCCTTCAAGCAAAATTTAAAACAAAATAAAGAGCAGACTTAAGGCACTGTCAAAAGCAGTGAAGTCTGGTGTGAAGGACAGTGTACAGCAATCAGCAACGACTGAAGTTCTGCTGCAGCAGTTACAGCTGGATACCCACACAGATTAATACCAAAAGGATAAGCAAAGAAATAATATGGCACCTTGTGAAGAAAAATTCCCCAAAAGGAAAATCTTGAATTGGAAGACCACAGAAATATTAGAAATACAAATATAACAAACAGTACACCGCGAAGATTAAACAGCACTGGGATAGCACTACTATCACAACACAAAAACTGGTTTGATAAATAGCAAAGCAGGCATTGTTCAGAATCAGCTACATTAGGAAAACCACAGCAAGGAGAAAGCAAAAAAAAAAAGTAAGTAGCTATAGGAACACATCTGTCTCAAGAGAAATGTAATAGATGAAAGAAAGAGCTCAATAGGAAGTGACATAGACAGAAAAAGTTGAAAGCAAAAATATACAAAACATCTGGATTTTTTTAACATAAAATGTCAAACATAATCTCACTGTTAACATGCAGTTATGAGGGCTGGAGAACTGACATTAGAGAGTAAATCAACATCTGAAATTAACTACAAATTGCTATGGGAAGATCTGGGCACTAGATAGAAAGCCTTTGCCTTTCAATAAAGAGAAACGAGAAATTTCCAAGCAGAAGTTTTTCTGTGTCAGAAAGTGAGATTGGAATTATTTAAGGCATATATAGAATCATGGAATGTGTTGGATGCTTGACACTAAAAAGTCCCCTAGTGAACCTGTTAAATGGAAACCAGCTGATAGCAAGTGATACAAAGACAAGAGAAACTTTTAAGAAAAGCCATTAGCAGCCATGACCCAGCACAACAATAAATCTCTGCTGTAGAGAGAATGAAGGAACAGTAGCAAAAGGCCCAATGAGACAGGAGGGATTCACACACTCATGCTGGCACTGGGTGGGCTTATCACAGTAACTACCTGCCACCATTTAGGTAACAGCCTTTGTGTCTGCCATGTTTTATATACTACTAAACAGCATTGAGAAATAACTAGCATGTGTTTGTGGCACAAAATTGTGTTAAGAGACAACAATTCATAGACTTTTTTTTATGTTTTCATATGAAATACAACATGACATGTTCAATCAAGATGCATCCATCAGATCAGAGCTTGCTTCATTATAAGTACTGACATTACCCGACATTCTTTTCTCTGACCTAGTGTAATTGTCACAATCTGTAACCTGTCATGCAAAATGTTTCAAACAAATGTGTTTGTAAACAAAAGACTTGGCAGTTCACTGCTATTCAGACAGATGGTGTGCTAGAATAATCTCTGTAAACATGAAAATAAACAGTTTTGGTGGTAATTGATAAATAAAGTCCAAATCTCACCTTGATTGCTCAGTTACTGGGTGTAGCAAATTACCTTCAGACTAAATAACACAAAGTTGTCCCAAACAGAGGTTTCTATCCAACGGTGGGAACTGTTCTATCTTCTTTTAGGGAACTCTTCTATTCTCACTCTGCCAGTCTAGTACAGGCTGTGATTATATTTGCATTCACACACTAGCTCTAAGTGCATTTGCATGCTATGATGGTGTCTTTCATCATTTAAATTAGATCACTAATTAAGTAAAGATATATTTTCATTTTAAACTTTAGTCACTTGTGAGCTGGTCTTGTTTAACAAAATCTAGAAAATGTAGATCTTCCTTCATAGCATTATTCATTATCAGTTCAATTTGGGAAGACAGTCAAATAAAAGTAAAACCAAAGAAAGAAAAATTAATATTTGCTCATTTACTTCCTTTTCATCATGTAATTTACAACAATAAAACTGCCTTAAGTTTCACAATGTCTGGGACCCAAATCTAGCTTTAAGATATAAACCCAGAGTTACACATCAAAGGAAAATCAAAGAAAGAGGTCAACTGAAACTTTAAAAAGAAAACTCCGTCCCTCTGTCCTTTCTATCCACTATGGCAGGATTACATTTTTCACAGGCCAGCTACTCAGTAACTCTCAGATGCATTCAGTACATGACAGAACAGCACGTACATTACACAGCATATGTAGCAGGCGGCTAGCATTTAAAGTACTGTCAGTAGCCACATTTTTTATTTGTGTTCAAACACATTTAGTGCCAATTCTCTGCAGACACAAACTGCCATGTACTGACCTATCAACACCAAGCTATCAGGTGTTTTTGTTCCCTTCCTATATATCCTATTAATTAATTTGGTGGAATATTACCTCTCCTAGATTTTTACCTCTAACGGTCATTTTTCTTCCTTAACATCTATACTTAAAAAAACCCATTCAACACACTCAGAAACTGCACCATGCATGCAGTAGTCATACTAACAAACATGTTTACAGGGGGGGAAAAAAAAAAAAAGGAAAGGACAATGTGTGAAAAAGGAAAGGACAGTGTGTAAAAGTTTTAATTCTTGGCAGTGAGTTATATACACTGTAAAATACTACCAGGCTAGTAGTATTGTAAGTATCTTTATTGGTCAACAGAAGCTATTTTCCTTTGTATTCTCATCATTACTGAGGGCCATTATATATTATATTCTTTACTTAAGTTATTTATATTAATATTTTTGCAGGAGGGTAATGAAATATGAAAACTGTTACAAATGTTTTGATTTCAAGATCATCTATTTGCCTCAGTGTTTCAAAGTACAGAACACAAATAGGACATGTAATTTCTACATGGATTATTTATCTTGCTGTTTTGGAGTCGCAGCCAAGAATCTCACCTTTCTTACTGCAATTAATCAACCAGTCAGTCATGATTAGTTAGAAATCCCTTGGTGATAAGCATCCATCCAGATTTACAGGCTGAAAGTAGTAGAGAAGCTCAGATGTTTTAAATGAAATGAAAAAACTCTGTAGTTGGTTGTTAACTAAACCCAAAGGAGGGTTGGTCCTAGACACCAATACAAAGACTTGGTGTTATGCCCTGGAGGATGACATAAGGATTTATATCCTTTCTGATAGCTATATATTTACCATTATAGCTTAAGACTTTCTTATTATACACATGAAAGGTTATTTGTTTTATTTAGTCTGTCATATTGTTTCTTCAGTCACACCTCTTGGCAATCAATTATATATGTTAATTGTAGTCCATGCAGTAAAGAACCCTTTCTTCAATCTTCATTAAGTTGCTTTTCAATTCCAGCAGAAACACCTTATTTTTGTATAATGAAACAGCCCTAATAGGCATTATACTTTTCTCCACTCTATTTATTATACCATATATTGTACCACTTCCCATACTCACTGCTAGCTTCATTTGGCCTTTATACCTTTTTTTTTTTTTTTTTTTTTCTAGCACACTGAAACCCCCTCAATATCAAACTTTTGTAGCATCTTTTAATATTAAAGTGTGAGGAGACAGCTGTGGGCTACCTCTGTTTGCTTGTGCTACACTGGAATGACTGCTTTGTGCATTAGAGATTAGTGATTATAGTAGACAGCAAAGGTGCCAGAAACAGGGGTCAGTACCCTCATCAGAAAAAGATGCGATAAGTATTGTCCAGTTGATTAAATCCCAATAAAAGTTGCAAATTGCAAGTTCTGCCCTTGAAAGGTCATCAAGATATATTATAAGGATTCTGAATGAATCCCCAGGATGCATAATTAAGCAATCAAATACATTGTATTATCCATTTCCATAAATTACCATCTGAATCAGAATACTGTTCTCAGTCAGTGTGTCACAGAGGAAAATGGAAGATCAAAAAAGCCACACACCAATCAAAATCTCTTACTTGTCCTCCAGGCAGTCTTTTCCATAAGGTTAATATGACATTAACACTGATAGGGTCATGTTTTTACTTATTCTAGTTGATCACAAATACTCTTCTGTTACATGTCATAGCCTGTCAGTGGAAATTTGCTTTTGTTCCGCAGTCACACGTGCTCAGTTTTTCTTACACTCATACTTTAGGTTATACTCAGTGAGGGGGGCAAAAAGGCTGGAGCCGTTTCCATCAAAGCTTTACTGCTTAATTGAAAAAAAAAATTATTCCAACTTGCAATTGCCATTATCCATGCAGTTTCATCTACAAATAGAAAAGAACTTTGGTAAGGCAGTAGTATTAGATATAAGTTTTGTGTCAGTCTTCGTACTGATGTAAGAAATGTTTATTATATGTAATTGCTATATTTCTGACACCTGATTTCCCAGACTATAACAGGTTTCCTTAAAGATCATGACCTTTTTTGCCTACAGAAGTTTGCCTTGTGTCACATGATTCATGAAAAGAAAACTGATGAAAAGGATAGATGTGGAATGAAAACTGTGTCAGCTTTCACTATAAAATAGTTCTAAATGTAATACAGTTAAGAATGATCATGGTGTACTATCCACACAGTGACACAGAAACAGAACCTGTCACATTTTTGGATAAAAGCTATAGTTTTCTGCAAAGATTGTACATTCCTAATTATTACATATCTCATGTAACTATGATAATTTGAATGGAAATGAGAGGCGACAAGAAACAGTAAATAACAACCATGCCTTCAGACAGATTATAAAGAATACAATCTACTTTTAAAAGTAAATTTTAAAAGCAGTTCACATTTTGAAATCACATACTGTTTCCCCTCCTAATTCCTTGATACAGTGGTAATATGAGTTCTGGGGGGTCTCCTGCTCTTTTTAGAGGTAATTAATTTGATGAGGGGGTATGCGTATGCCTGTTTAGAAAGAAGGACAGTGTCAGTTTAGTATGCCTGTGGCTCACACACAGGCCTCCAGCTCGTTCATGGCAGGAAGCCTGGTTGAAGAAATTTATTGTTTAATTGTCAATTGCATGGCTGTGTCCCACAGCCTCTGCATTATCCCACAGCTTCTGACTCCAGCCACAGACCTTGATTCTCTGCTCCCCAAACATACCTGTTGCAGTCAACTTCATTTGCTTCAGGCAAACCATTGCTTAACTCCTGATAGATAACTCTGTTGGGACTGGCTTTAGATGAGGAATAATTCAATCAGGACACTATATTTATTGAAGAAGCCATCAGCTGCTCATTAGTTGGTGAGGTAGTAAAGCTGCAGTGTGGTTATCAAGTTAACTGAGATTTGGTTTTCTAATGAGAGGACACATTTTCCTTCCAGAAGTGCCCTTATGTAGCTGAGTTAGTTTTTAACAGAAATGAGCTGGAGACAATTTTTGCTTTTGTGACTTGTATAACAGAAGCAAAAGTATTAAATTATGTATTCTAGAGAAAATTGAGCAATTATTTATATTTAATTTTATATTCCTATTAGTTTTCTTCTAAAAAGACAGTAAGATTATATTACCAGCACACATTTATGGAAGTACAAGTAGTTAGCATAGAATATAAGCAATAAAGTAATAATAAAGTCTTTATTAAAAAAAATAATTAAAAAATCTACATTTCTGGAGAAGTAAATGTTCACAGGAAAACATAAAACCAGCTTTCTAATATCTTTGAGGAGTTAATCAAGAAGATGGAACCAGGCTCTTCTGTTATGTATGGTGGTAGGACAAGTGACTAGAAACAGAAATTGAAACAAGAGAGATTTCGACTGAATAGAAAGAAAAACATTTTCTTCATAAGGACAGCCATGCAGTGGATGAAGTTGTCCAGAGAGGCTGTGCAGCCTCCAGTCTTGGGAATTTACAAGATTCAACTGGATAAAGCAGCTTGATCTGAGCTTATAGCTCACCCTGCCTAGAACAGGAGGCTGCATTAGAGACCTTCCAGCTCAGTATGGTCCTATGAAAGGGCAAAAAAAGTTTAAGAAGGTGCACACATCTCATAAGTTTATTGTCATTTAACCTGAGCATATATAAACATAGGCAATTTCTTGCAGAAGATGTGGCAATAGAGACTTTGGAAAAGCTTTCTTTCCTGAGAAAGAAAAAGAGAAACCTGATAATCCAATGAAAAACATTTCAGATATTTTTCCTATACTTGTCCTCACAATTTTTTTGTTTGTTGGTTTGGGGGTTTTTATTATTATTATTTTAGCTAAATATCTGAAGAATATATTCATAGCCCAGTTTATGAAGATGATTCCATGCTTAATTTCAAAGATCTTGTATTTTCTCCTCTAAAGGGAATAACAAGACAAAGAAATGAAATGTTATAATAATTTCTGAGATACTAGCAACAAAAATAGTTCTGTGTTAATCTTGAAATTTCCAGACACCAAGCCTCTATCTGTGATTAGTTTTATTCTAAGGCATAACAATTGTGAAACAAATAGAGAAATTACTCACTACATGCAGTCTCTTTCAAAGACCTCTAGTGCAGGGACAAGCTAGAAAAAAGATGTTGAAAAGAGAGCAATTGTTCTTTTTTTTTTTTTTTTTCCCTCAATGATTTTATTGTTCAACAACAAGCTACTAAAACAAGATTAACAAGAAAAAAAATGCAGTGCTGCTTCTTCTATTGTTACTCAGTTTGATTATTATTTAGCTGAAAGAATAAAACTATAGTACATTCATTTACACTGTAAGGTGGAAACACTAACGTTATGATAAAGATGGATGCTGATATTAAAAAGCATTACTGAATACAAGGCTTTTTAAAAACCTTTTTTCTTCCTAAGTATTTAATCAATACCGATTTGAAGCTCTTTGCAGCACAGTAGCCCTGGACCAGTTAGGATACTGCACATCTTAGTTGTAGGTCAAGTGGAATTTAGGTCATCTGCAAAGCTGAAAATAACTTAGTTGACAACAAATTCTATGAAACTAGGTCAAAATCCTGAAAACCTCCTAAACTACACAGGAGGCAAGATTTGGAGACATGCAATATCTTTTATTAGACCAACTGACAGAGTCAGAAAATAAAGACACACTGCCTTTTAAGCATAGAGTCCTTTCTCTGGGTACAATACACATCTTCATTGGCTTTCATGTTTATACCAAGAAAAATTTATGAGCTGGGTTTCACTTCTGAGAAACTTAATATCAGGGGGCTTCAAGAGATGAGCTGTTGTATAGTGGCATATTGTTAGGTGAGTCGGTTCACTATCCAACTCATGAGAGAAAGGAGAGAACTGTCAATGCAAGTACAATCATTAAAAGAAAAAAAAATCTCCTAAATTTTTTTTTTAAGGCAGTTAGATCTTAGTACCTACTCCCCAGTAATTAAAATGTAATAATTTCATCCTGGGGCATGCTGCATATAATTTGCTTGTTTAAACCAAGCCCAGAACAACTGTGGGATGCCAGAATGGAATCACAGAATGGTTGAGGATGGAAGTGACCTCTGGAGGTCATCTGATCCTACCCCTCTGCTCAAGCAGGGCCACCCAGTGCCAGTTACCCAGGACCATGTCCAGACAGCATTCAAATATCTCTAAGGAGGGAGACTCCACAATCTCTATAGACCGTCTGTGCCCTCAAAGTAAAACAGTAGGTTTATAAACTGCTGCATTATGATGTTATTAATGAATAAGGTAGAATTTCCTAGAGCAGTTTACTTTATTAACAGCATTTTTTAAACACATCAGTTGGACCAGAGAACAGTCAAAGGGTAATTGTTAAGATAAATTTTTAACTGTAAACAAAGGGAAAACTCAGAAAAAAACCCTATTTATGAGATGATATTTCTTCTTTTTTAGGGCTAGCTGTTCTAGCTGACAGACCATGTCCTCAACAAGGCACCATCTGCTTGGCCACAAGAAAAACTCATCACATTTATCAATAGAAGGTGGAAAGCAAAGAAAACCAAAGTTAAATACACAAAATGCACTTCAGAATTCAGACACCGCTATAAACTTTTTGTATCTTTCTCAAAACAGCAACTGAAAAGCAGGTCTTCATGCAATTTCTGATATTATTTTTCTCTTGACAGCAAAAGATCCTAATCTGATCCATTTGCAATTGACTTTGATGCTTCACATAACATTTTGTCTTAACAAGGAAGTTAATTTCTAACAGCTGTATGTTGACTAGTTTGGACAACTGTCAGAATTAATAGAAACCGTATTCAGAACATCTTGAAAAACACCTCTTTGCAAGTATTTATTTTTTCACTTGAAAGATTTCTTTTCTTTCTGAAGAAGTGTTGAAGGCATCTTTGAGGAAAAAATGGTGCTATACAAGATAAATAGGTGCTTTCTTAGTAATCAAAGCACATAACATCTTAAGTGGACATGAAACAGTGTTCTGGTACTTGGGGATGCACATACTCATACCATAATATGAATACAGCCCACATCACCTCCGACAGAACAGTCTCCTTTCAGCAAGCCCCCAGATGACTCTGATGGGAAGCACAACAAAAAACCCTATTGCATTTGGCTCTGGTAGACATCCTGCAGCCCCAGGAAGATCCCGAGATAAAGTGGGAAACAGAGGTCCCAGTACCACAGGATGGGATAGAGCCTGCAAAAATTATTTTAAAAATCTGACAAAATACACTAGAGAGCCCAGGGTGTTGTTGTTTTGGTTTTGGTTTGGGTTTTTTTAAATAATAAAAAAAGTAACCAAAAAAACCCACAAAACCACACCAAAACAACCCACACAACAAAATGCAAAAACCAACCAAACAACAAAAGCCCATGAAAGAGTGGGCTTTTGATCACCTCTGCACCACAAGCATTATGGAGGTTCATGTGAGCTCCCCACTGCCAACTAATGACACATATAGAAGAGGCTTCCTAGCTGTAAGCAGTCCCTAAGGAGCCTCTTCAATACCACTCACGAAACAATCCGTATGTCTTCCATGGAAGCACATCCTTTTAAATGTGGATAGCCTAAAGCAGTGTATAGAGGAACTGAATATCTGCGAGGGTTCCCATAGCAATCTTCAACACAGCACCACATCCATATGAAGAGCACAGCAAGCTCTGTGGTTCATTTGTGCTACATACACACAGAATTATGTGTGTACTGTCTAACTATAATACAAGTATCTACTATAGAGGGAAGTTCCTTGTTAGTTTATGCTGAAATTTCCTGTAAATCACATTGTCTATCTCCCCATCATGACAGCTGAGTAACTTCAATAATTCTATATCCTACTTTTTTTTTTTTGACCTGCACTGCCACTGCTTTAACCTACAAATTTAATTACTTGAGATGACTGCTGTCTTCCCCAGGAGAAAAAACTGAGATACATGCACCCTCTCCTGCATAGCTAGAATAATTCAGTGTTGCTTCCTTCCTGATTAAGTTTTCTTCGCTTCCTTCCTAGTTTCCTATGATAATGGCACCACATAACAGAGCAGGAAACTACTTCATTTCACAACCTCCTCTTCGTTAGCACTCTTTGATTAAGATTTCTTTTGCCTACTTTTACTGCATTCTTTCCTGAAGGTAAATTAACAAAAGTTTACACATTGTGAAAAATAAAAAATGCACAAGCCACGTAACTGGTGTTTTATTGTAGTCACGAAACTTTAAATCTATCTGACTATACCAGCTGGTATAATATATATATATATTTTTTTATGTTTTATTAATAAATAAATAAATAACTGTTTATTCTCTCATGAAATATTATAGAAAGCAAATAGTACTATCATCTCTTATACACAGATGTCATTTTACAGAGAGCCCTGTGAGATTTGCTGTCACTGGTATTTTTGAGTGAAAGGCAAACAGCTTCATTCTGTGAAGTTATCTAGGCTGATGTCTGCTGCTGCAGGGAAGAAGGATCTGTTTTATATCCAGTAACAAATTTCTTAGCAAGCAGAACGAAGGAGAGCACAAAGAGGGCAAGGACAGTATGTTGTGGGTATTTATTGGGATTTGATTTATCCCTCAGAGTACAAAAGCCTTATAATGGCTAAGGAAGATAGCATGACGGAAACTGAGAAAGCAATTTTATCTGCAGCGCTGAGGATATAAACACAAGGAAGTTTACAGGTTAGATCTATGTATTCCATGGCAGTGTTTCAGTTCACATTGTAGTACAACTAATCATGTTCCTTATAAGATTTGTGAAAATCATCTACTTAGTGCGGTGATCAAATCTATCACCATTAGTCAATAAGAGAAATATTATGTAAGGAAAGCACTTGCTGCTAACACAAAAATATTGATCTGTGTTGACAGTTTCAAAATATTGACATAAGTCATTTACTTCTGGGCCAAACAAGGGACTGATCTGAATTTCTTCAAACTGTGGCTTCCAGACTACCACTTTCAAGTATCAATCACATAACAGCATGGTGGAATTAATAATAATAATAAAACACTTAGAGTAGTAGCCATCATATTATCAGGTACACTGTTCTTCTTTTACAAGTATCAAAAGCAACTTTGCTTAAGTTTACAAGTCAGTCTCAAACTCCTATTTAGAAGCCTCAGAATATTGACCCAAGCTTCAGATTGTTTGATAAGCTGCTATGCCCCACTTGAAGTTGTGAATAACTTGACATGACATATTTTCTAATATTAAAGAAAAGAAAAAACCATAGGCAGATTAAAGTACAATGTCTACTAACTTTGTGATCCTCTTCTCTAGCTTTCCAGCAAGGCTCAGAGGATGTTCTCCTTCAGTAAAACCATGTACCCAGGCTGGGATTTGACAACTGTGGAGTTCTGATACCTTTTCACCTGGGTTGAAAACCCTGTCTGCCACCTCCTCCCAACACCCTTTTGGCTTTGACAGCCACCCACCTCAGTCACTCCTGGCTTCACCAGCTGCTCCACTGCTCCTTGTGCTTATGGCCAGTGCTACAGCCCACTGCTCCTGTGCTTTCAGCTCTTCAGTTGGAACAGATGTTAAAGACAACTTACGGTCCTCCTGCCCCCTAAGGATCCTTAAACATACTCCTGTTTCTCTGATTATTCTACATGATTCATGTTTGCATCTCAGTCTTCAGACTGCCATATTAGATGGATGCAAAATAACAAGATAGATGCAAGATCAATCCAGGAAATACTGCCACACAGTGAAGAAACAGGGCTGGACACTGGAGTGACCAGTAATATCTAGGACTGGGGGCCCTGGGCTGAGACAAAATGGGTGTCCTGGTCCTTTGGACAGGGGTGGGGTATGCCCCAGCAGAGGCTGGGCATTGCCAGTAAGGCCTATTGGTGCCCTCAGACACCTAATAATGCTGTCTTCCATTTTTATCACTATGGTTTTAGCGTGTCGGGGTTGCAAGCTGCTAATACAAAGGTGGCCCCTAACTTGAAGGACATTTAAACATAACTAGCATGCCCAGTCTTTCATTTGTGATGGTAAATTGTGATCATAAATTGTAGAACTGCAAACTGATTTATTTAGCAGACTTCCCATTTTAAACAAAAATGTCGATGAGAAAAAAAAACAAACCAAAACAAAAAAAAACCAACCACAAACAAACAAAAAATCCCCAAAAATCCCTAACATAAATAAAATAAACATGTTTCAGGATTGCCCACTCTAACCTCTTCATTTAGCTCTCATTCTCTCCACTATTAGGTCAACAGTACAGCTCGTACTGGGTGCTAAACCCCTCCTTTGGGAGGTAAAGAGAGATTAACATCCCTTTTAGATCTTAGCCAGCAGGCCTATCCTAATCACTGCAAAACCAATTTTTTCTTTGCTATTCATAGCATAGTTCATATTCTGAAATGGTAAGAGTTTTATCTTGTGGGTTTTTCTCCCTCAGAAAAATAATACCATGGGGCTTAACTGTCTATAGAATTATCCCAGATGGACAAAGATTTTTAGCATGTAAAATTTATAAAATCATCACATATATCATCATACACATTTTCTCCTGCAATATTCCATGTTATAAAGTCACAAATTTTGGCATGCACTGAATATTCTCTTTTTTTTTTTTTTTCCCCCACAGAAATCTGTAATAATAGGTAGCTTTTAGAAATGTTGTGAACTGTGTGAGAAAGCTCTCAGGCCCCAATTCACAAGGAATTTCTCTGCTGCCATAGTTAACTTTTAAGCATCTGACTGGGAATTAAATGCCTAAACCCTATACTTAGGCATTTTGGCTTTTTACTACATGAATGAAAAAACAGGTGAGTTTCAGCAATCTTCTTAATACCTAGACACTTACAATGACAGAGGCATGTCTGAAATCCTCCTCTCCCTTAGACTGGCCTTATTTCTGTGTTAGGGATTCACAGAGTAGATCAGTTCCTGCACTTGGCTGCCTTTGCATCTTTCTTGGGGGTAATATAGCTGCTTCATGCTTTTATTTTTAAAACACAGTGGAGCTTTCTCTTCAGCTTGAGGAGGAATAAGATCACATCTCTCATCTCCCAGGAAAGTACTGCAGTCAACAAGCTGAGAGCTCTCATTATCCTCCAGCAAATCTGTGTCGCCATGTAGCTCACCGTGCAAGACAGATAGGGCCAGAAAGAGACTAAGAGTGAGGTTTGGTGGTGAGGGATTGCAATTGATTTTTATGCTATTATCACTAGTTTTCAACAACCTGTGGATTTAAGAGCCATTTGTCACTGAACAGTCTGCCTTATCAATACTAAAAGCATATATAGTACAATTTAAATATTCGTTTGACTTTCAAACTACTTAAATGTCTCTTAATTGCCACAATAAGTATCTTTCTGTGGTAGATATTATTCTACTTCTGATTTGTTAGAATTTTAGAGCACCACTGACACTGAGATCTTCATTAAGTCCTTCATATGACTTCTCAAAAAAAATAATTTAAAAGACACCATTCAAAGCCTGGGCTAGAGCCCTGTGTCAAAAATGCTACATTTTTTATGTGATGATGAAATTTCAGGCTATCCATTTGCTTGAAAACTTGTGTAAACTCTGTCACTGACATCAGCAAATACTGCAGAAAAATGTGATCTTTACTTAAGATTTCGTCACTGCTTTATATTTGAAGATTTGCATTTTTAAATAACCTTTTCCACCTGAAAAAAACCATGATCATCCACCAGTATCAATCAGAGTAACTTAAAAAATATATCTATGTCTGATGCTGTAAGTCTATACCATAAATACCTTTGTTCTTCACAGAAATATGGTAGTGTCCCTTTTTGCAGTCCATCAGAACACAGTATGAAAATGGGTTTTCTTCATGATTTATGCATTCATCTTTTTGTCAATAAATCCTTTGAGCAACTAAGATCATTCAAGAGACATTGGAACTAATACTTTCAAAGATCAATTCAATAAAAAGAATAATCCTAGAAAATCAGAAATTTACCCTGTAATTAAATCACTTGACAACTATCTATAAATTATCTTGAGCACCACACTTACCCAATATATTTTTGATAGTTGTTAGGATGGCATTTCAGTATATTTCTTAGCATATAATCACACTCCAATACATGGGAATCATTTACAAAGCTATTCAAAGTAAATATAAGTACACCCTAATTTCAGGCAAAATTTCAATACAGAAGAGGGGAGAAAAAGACAGTGAAACTAGATGGCAGTAGCTGGGAAAATAAATACCTTTACTGCAGGTCTTTTCTTTGCCATAGAAAGAGAAATTAACTGAATGCATCATATTTGAGTGTCAAGCAGCTTTGCATCAAAAAACCTTACACTGTCACCACATCTAAATTCTCTCACATCAATAAACCCACTGGAAGTTGAACTGCAAATAGATACAATTACCCTCGTGAATGGGTCCAATTTTCTGTACGAGCTTTCACTCAAGATGAACAGAAGATTCACTCAGTCTCAACAACCTACAAAGTAGGTCTACAATATGACAGAAAACAACAAAAATACATTCAGAACCAGACAATGATTTCTGTGGAGGAAGCAGTGGAAAAGCATGCACACAACTAAAGAGCATAAAGGTTACCAAAGATTTCTCAGAATACATTAAAAGAAGCATCAGTGAGAACACAAAAGTAGAAGCCAAACCCCAGTGGAACTTAATACACGCTTCTTTCAGTTCTTTATGAATATTAATGGAATAGAGGAATACACGTCTTTGACATTAGAATATTTTCAGAGTGTTGAAAGACTTTGTTTGAATGTAAAATTATTTATCCACTAAAAAGTTGATCCTGAACCCACTGAATTATTGTTAAAATTGCCTTGGCCTCCATGAGTACGCCCTGTGAGTAATCAAAAACAATTTTGATAGCACAATGTTAAAAAGGCAAATAAAAAGAAATATGAAAATGAAATTAAATGGTTTTAATGGGTTACTCTATGGTGAAATGTCTTGGGTTTTTTAAGAAATAAAAAAGATGCCATAATAGCTCTGACAGAGCAATGATTTTACCGGTGTTTGAACATGGGAATACATCTCCAGACAAGTCTGTGAAAGCCAAGCCTGGTGTCCAGTCTGGTCCTAGAAAAAGTTGTCTCATGGATCTCAGTGGAAATGTTCACTAGTGGGAATAAAAAATTAATGACATAGTAACACTAATTAAGCCCCAGATTGGGATAATGAATCATTCCTGAAATGTGATTCATACCATTCATCATGACCATCCAAATTGCAATTGTAATTAGCAGAGAGCTGCTTAGAAATGTGGCTGGATGTCTTCCATGAACAAATCTGTTGAATCCCTTCCTCCTTCCTTCTTTCATCCTTCCAGGTGCAGACCTCACAGAGTGAACATGTTCTCAGGTATGCCACCCATTTAGTCTTCAACTTACCAGATGTCTGCTGGAAACAGAATACAACACAGAGGAAACAATCTAGGAGGTTCATGGAGTGTGTAGAAGATGATTTCCTGACACAGGTGTTGAAAGAGCCAGCTGAGTAAGCCTCCCTGCTAGATTTGGACAATAAAAGGTTCTAATTGATTACCCTGGAGCAACAAGATACCAGAAAGCTCAAACTACAAAAACTGGCCACAGGAATGAACAAATCCACAAAAACTAAATCAATGTAAATCTCTTTATGTTGCTTCCATGAAATATTGAAGATTTTTTTTTTTTAAATCTTCCCTTCTTATTTGAATAAGCCTAGAGTTGGTCTTTCTAGTAACCTGTCATCCCACACTTTGCTGGCCCATCAGCCATAAGTTCTGCCTCTGTATTCACTATCAGATGATTTTTCCTCACACAGATTAGTTGTTTTGGTTTTAATAATAAAAAAAAAAAATCTTGCACTGACTAAATTATTTTCATACATAGGTTATTTCTAGGGAGGAAAGCATATCTGATCATTTCAGGCAGGGAGGCATATGCCTTTGTTGGTTTGATCCAATCTATAAACTAATGCATACTTGCATACCCAAGAAAAAAACAAAACAAAACAAAACACCTCCATTAGCAGAAAGTATAGTAATGACCGCTAAACAGCAGAAAATGCCATTATCCAAATAGAAATTATATTACAGTAGTAGAACAGAGGTTTCTCATAGGAAATCTATATACTCAGTATTATATTATTCACCAGTCCAGTCCATCTGATTCAAATCACAGGCCATAATTTGTGAAGTTTAAATGGCTATTCAAATCATCACAAAGAGAAAGATTTTGACTGTGAAATGCCTTTGTCCACATTCAATCAAACACCTGAAACTCTTTACAGCCACTATCCCTTACTGAATTACCTAAGAACAACACTATAAATCAAAACCACAAATGATAAGGAACTGTCAAGAGAAGCATAAAATAAATGTAACATCTAACTGTCTCCATTACAGAATCAGTGCAGAAAGCAAACAGAAAAACATGACAAAGTGCATACTATTTAGAGAAAGACTCTTTTCATACTATCTCCCCTAAAGTGACAGCTTCTTCACTGAAAACCCCAAGTAGACCTAGAAGAGGAAAGATGTGACAATAATATTTACTACCACATTTTTCACAACCGCCAGAATTTCTAAATCTCACATAGACAACACATCTAATGAGGCAATAAGACTGGGGGTGGTGGAATGAAAAAGAAATCACTGAATGTTTGCAATCTGTGTGTATGGGTGGTTCCAATCACACATTTTATCAATCTGAATTCCTGGATTAGATAGAAACTGAGGAAGTATATATAAATTCTTATAACACACAAAAGCACATTCTAGTACTTGCTTTGCAATACCTGCTTCACTGTGATAATGGAGTCTAGTGTCAGCAAGTGCAAATCACATCTCTTTTATAGCATGTTATAAAAATGCATAGAAACCAGCCTCTCCCCTCACAGGCTACAGATAGCATTCTAGCGCAGTTTGTCTATTTGTGCAATTTTGCTAGTGTTGGCAGTAAACCACAAGTGCCTTTTATGGGGAAAAACAAAAAAAAACCCCAAAACAAAACAAAAACCCCAAACCAAAACAAACCAAAACAACAAAAAAAAAACAACCAAAAAACCATCAGCCTAAATCTTAATTGGTGTTTCTCCTATGAGAATAAAAACTGATTAATCCTCTGGTGCCCAGGAGTCAGCAGATCAGTGATGCTAACCATTAATGCAAGCTGCGTACTTTCAAAGTCTTGACTGACTTTGTTGAACTGTTATAGACCTATATTTCCCTTCACTAGATAATTCAGAATTTTCTTCACACTTCTGATCCTTTGAAACATTAAATATGAAGATGCCCAGCTGACCTTTGGTATAAAAGAAACACACAACAAGAGACAGTGAGCAGAGATTTGACAAAGGATACAGACACAAATCCTCTCAGGTGCAGGCAACAGTGCTTTCACAAAGAAAAGAAATAACTGTGGCCAATTCAGTTACAGTTATTTAATGTAGGGCAATTCTGTGAAACAAGTAATCCCATATATCTCATTAATTTAATCTCCTTCCTTTTTTATACTAAGTGTCATTACCTAAATCATTACTGTATGCTATTGGGCAAGGACCTTTGCAAGTAAGTGTTTCTGTGGTTTCTTTCCTTCCTTTTTGAAGGGTTGAAATTACTCACACATCCTCCTGGTGAACTAGCAGGGTAAACTGAAGCTAGGGCTCCAGGAAAAGGTGGTTTCCAACAGCCTCTTGAGCTTTCCTACATATCAGCAGCAATGCCCTCAGACTATTTTGAGCTTCATTCCCAAATTGAGACAGATGAGTTTTCCTTATGCAGGCAAGGGATCCTGACAACAGAATATGGTTACGCTTAGGATCTATTTCGCTTTACAGAGAGCAATGGGGAGAGGGGACATTCACCCTCTGAAGCTCTTCTAAATTCTTAGCTGCACAGAGGGACCTTGAATCACATCTGCAAAACAGTTAGCAAGGTGGTAGAGGCAGTGTGACGCAGAGCTTGTTCTTCCCTTCTCATCCCCATCATTTTGCTGCTCTTTGCTAGCAAAAGGGAGTGTCCCTGGACTGCAGTTATGCAGTTATAACACTGATGTGAAGTATCAACTGTGAAAACATCTAATACTGATACTTGCTAATGGAACCTGCACTTCTTTTTATGAAGCAGGGGAAAGTATATCATGGCCTTTGAAAACAACTAAGAAAAGGTACTTTGTAAGTCAATTAAATTTAGTTGACACTGGAATTCTAATAGACAGATAGGAATTCAGTTTGATGTTTTGACTGATTCTGTTTACCTAATCTCTTTTGGAAACTGTAGCAGACAAAGATTATAATCTTCCTTCCCTTTTAAGAAATGCATCAGTTTTAATGTAGGTGTTCAGAGTTAGGTTAGCTCAGCCCTTTCATAAACAAAGTACTTCCTCAAATATAGTTTAAAAATAAAGACAAAGAGAAGTATTCACTTTCCCAAAGGACTAAACATAAAACCATAGGATTATGGCTGTAATAGGTAGATAACTGCCTAACCCTTGCCAAACAGGCAGCTCGAATACTCCTACCTTCATCTCCTTTGCTTATATCCCCTTGAGCACCTGTTTCTACAGGGTGTAAGACCAGAAAAACAGAGCCCTGAAAATGAAGATAGAAAACTTCACTTAGTAGTCTAGGCTAGAGAGGGTCCTCTAGCCCATAAGATTTACACGAAATAAGAAGGCAATTAGTGAGATATCTATTTTAAAAGTACTAATTCCAGAAGACCTGATTGCTCTCTATAAATACATCCAGGAATATGCATCAAGAAAAGAGAATAGCTATTTAAAATAAAAAATGAGGCCTCAGAATATATGGGTCTGAATTAACAATGTATTATTTTAGGATGGAAATAAGAAAAAAATTTAAACAGCATTGGAACTGGGAGATAGGCAGGGCTCTACTGGAGACAGTCAAGTCTGACTGCAAATAAACTTCAGACTCCAAAAGGTGATATTTATGAAAAGGATTATAATCTGTGGTTACTAAATACAGCAGGGAACTGGATTTACAATCTAGAATGTTTCTGCTGGCTGTGTTTCTTACAAACACTGATATTACAGCAGTCTCTTCAGGTAGAACCATATGCTGTAGAGGTACTATTTTTTATGTATATTCTTTATGCATACATGGTGGCCATACTTCATTATAAACTGCTTCAAATTGCTTTAAATCATACTATTTTTCAAACTAATATAGTTAGGTTTTGGTTGGTTTTTTTAAAATATTATCCATTTACTTTCTTATAAGTGGAAGAAAAAACAAGTTTTTAACACTAACTCTAGAAGACAGCATGGACTATTGTCATCACCAAAGAGTTTTATTTTTTCTTCCAAAATGGATTTACGGTAGTTCTAAAAATGGCATGGGACTTGAATAAACTTGAAACATAACCAGAGTCTAATTCTGGAATAAAAGAGATATCTTTTGCACTGGAACTTCTTAGAGAACTCCTAAAATCTCAACATTTTCCAGTTACATATCTTATTTTCCCAAAGCCACGCAGCTGTCCAGTGTTACAGGAAACCATTGCATGGAACATAATCTCTGGACAGGAGATACAATAAGGTGTATTTTTTCTATCATCCACACATGACAGTGAAAGCTCACTGAAATTAATACTAAAAATTTTAAGTCCATGCTTTTTTCACCAAACCATAACAACTGAATTCACATAAAACTCTGCAAATTTAGACTTGGCCATTTTACTCTAAGTTTAGAGCAAATAATATATTCCCTGTTTCAGGAATGAAAGAATCAAGAGGCTGCATATGCACTTCACAGTCAAGGTGCTAAGTAAGCTTTGCCTAATGAAGCACAAAGTAGTCCTGTACACACTACCTGCTATCCAAGTTCCACCAACACATATTTTTGCCTCTTCTGTAAATGTTTGTTAGGGTTTATGAAGTTTTTGATGAATAAAAGGTTCCCTTCAAAGGATAAAATTGCCGTTATAGGAACCATGAGGTAGGAAGCCATGAGTAGTTCAAGAAGCAAAGGGCACAAACTGAAACACAGGAGGTGCTATCTGAACATCAAGAAACAATAGGAGGATGACTGAGGACTGGTACAGGTTGCCCGTAGAGTTTGTGGCATGTTGCATTTGAGACGTTCAAAAGCCGTCTGAACATGGTCCTGGGAAGCCAGGTCTGCGTGACCCTGCTTTAGTAAAGGGATTGGAACAGATGACCTCTAGAAGTCCTTTCCAACCTTAACCATCCTAAGATTCCATTCTACATGATTAATTGCTCTTTTGAAAAAACCTATGCTATGAAATTTTGAGGAAGAGGGAAAAAAAAAAAAAAAGAAACACCAGAAAATATGATAGTTAAGGATAACTGTCCAAACAACCTTTTCAGTACTTTCTGTAGCCACATTCTGTTGTGTTTTTTTTTCACAGGAGCCTCCTGCCTCAGGTACAGCAGCTAACCATTGATCATTTAAGGAATTGTGGTTATACAGGAAATTAAGCTGTTCTAGGCACTCCAGCATCATTAAACATAGACACTGGAGATTGACAACATCAAATATTAGTAAGTTAGTTTCTAAGGATCAGTAGATTTGATTTATTAAACAATTATCAGATATCAGCCATCCATTTTTCCTTTTCAATTATTTAATATGAACAGTTGATTTCTTATTAAAACTTCCACTTTTGCCAAGTTACTTCACTGTTCTTTGTGAAATAATTAGTAATACTCTTTTAGACTTGAAGAATAAGTACTGAGCCACACAGAGATGTTAAACAGTTTCATTAACTGATGTATTATTTTGGGTTTACAGATAAGAGAAATAGTTAACTAAACAGAAAATATTAATGTATAATGTTAATCAGATTATCAGTTTAAATGTGCAAGTAATATTTTAAATTACTCTTTTAGGCAAAAAACACATGAGATTAAAAGGGATATATTTTCAAAATAGCATGAAGCAAACAAAATTATTTGTTATAGAAAAAATATATTAAGGTTTAGAAAAATTATGGTTTATAACACTTTAAGCAGAGCTGCCTAGAGGTTTCTAATTTTTACAGGAATCAGACTAACAGCAGTTTATAACAGTTGCTTGCAATCTTGTGTGCCATTCTATAGGTTATTCTCAGTGTTCCTCAAAACAATTATAATGAACTGAAACAATTCAACTTCAGTTTATTTTCAAACACATACAGCCTGGAAAAATGTAAACATCTCTCTCTCTAAACCCTCAGGAACAGAATCAATAATTTAAGCTCCTGTTCCCAACCCTGGTTTTTTTTTTTTTAAAATATATTTTTTTTTTCCCCTCACAGTACTTTTGGTGACTGACTTTTCATTTTAATATTCTCCATTTGCCAAAATGGTTTCTCTATCCTAGTGAGCAGATTTTATCTTGAAAGCAAGTCATACAGCATTAGCAATGTTTTCTTCAAAGGGATACTTATCAAAATACCTTCCACAGTTTCAAGAAGAGTTTAAGAAACTGATGTTTACTTTAATTGAAATGATGCTATGCTTTATTTTACACCAAGTATGCCTCTCTGGTCATGCAAATACTGGATTAGTTTACTGTTTTCTAATATTAATATTGACAGGAAGTAACCAGCTGTAGAACAGAACTTTAAAAATTTAAAATCTATTCTCTAGTTAGTGCCAAGTATAAAAAGAATCTATCACTCTGACATATTTACAAGTTAAGTTTTGCCACATATTTTACTTAAATGAAAAATGCAGAGTTCTGCTTCTGGTGCCTTGATAACTTTATTCTGGGGCTGTATTAAGTTAGTTTGTTGTGCAGGTCTGATGATGTTTAAAAGATGAAGCCAATAAGATAAGCCTGGGAGCTTATTTTCTCCACATTTATAACTTTAACTGCCGCTTTACCTGAAAGTATTAGAGCAGACAGTTCATTACTGCCCAAAAAGGGGTACTACATTGTATGTGAGGAGGTCATCTGAAACTGATGACTTTTAAAGGTCATACACAAAATGAATTTTGCTTTGCTGAAAGTCTCTCTCTTTAGCACAGCAAAAATCTTATTTTAACAGCAGCTGTAAATGTTGTGTAAGTAGAAATGAGAGATTTCAGCTACCTTTACCTACTTTCACGTTGCCATGAATTAATTTCTGATCCAATTGGGAAAATACTGGATGATGGAAGTGTTAAAAGTTTCTTTTCTCTGAATCATCATTTGACTGATAAATTGATAGTTTCTATTTAGTTTCATTTTTGCAGTTCATTTTCATATATCCCCCATTACATATATTCTTTGATAATGGAAAATATTTTTTTTCCTTAGTTCTGTAACACTGAGGAGCATAAAGCCTGCAGGATTTGTGGATGTTGCAGACTAAAAAATGGACAGATAGGCTGCAAAATAACACAATAAGGTACATTTTCTTAGTGTGTAACTTGAGCAATTTCCCCCATTTTTTTTTCTGTCTAAGGCTATGTGAAATTTATGGAATGTCAGAGCACACCTGGTGTTCAAGCAAGCACATAGAGAGTCTCCTTCTTCCCTTCCCTCATGGCCACATACATTCACACATTTTTGTTTGAGTGTATTTCAGAGCTTGAATCTTTCCCACCTAATAATTTAACTAAAACACCAATTTAGAGACTGCTGGTCCTCATGTCCCTCTACAGTCGATAAAGAAAGACTGGCACTTTCAGAGCCTGATTCGGATTTTTTACATTATCTTCTTCACTCCTTTTTCAAGACTAGTTACATAGCACAAACCTAGGCCAACAAATATGTGCTGGTTAGACCTGGACCACTAAATCAGGAGGAAGAAAATGTTCTTACATATTCATGTGCTATCTTGACAGGACACACAACACACAAAATTGAATCAACTTTAATCTGTACTTTAGAAACTCTCCAATGATGGGAAAGAAGGAGGCAGAAAAGACAAGACAGTTTAATCTAACTCGGGAATGTACTTAAGGTCCTACAGAATGCATGCAGAGCTTTAGACAAGAAAAAATAGGCCAACCTGCTGAAGGGGGAGTATGATGATAAACCAGGAATGGCAGGACCTAAAGAGTCATGTTTGCATTGCACTCAGTGTAAGAAAGTAGGATAACAGAGACTTTGGATGGAGGATTCACTGCCTACTTTTAGAAAGCAAATTCTACTTTATGAACCAATCTATTGTTTATTCATATTCAAAGAATGTTATGTTAGTTATGCACAAGTACAGTTACAAAACCAGACATCTTTTGCCATGAGTCCCATCAGTTTTATGGCCAAAAATTACTACAGTAAGACTGAACTGTCTAAATCATGGCCAGACTTGTTCATAGTCTATTTTCTTTTTAATTGATTAGTAACACAACTTCACTATATTAAATCAAAGTACGTGTATCTCATCTTCAGACTAATTGTGACATTGCACTGTCGCTCTCAAGCAATAACATTTTGGGGAATATGTGATTTGACCTACTACTTGCTTCTCTGACTTATAGAAATTAATAGCCAAGAACTACACAGATAATTTAAATATAAATACTTATGACACAGCATCAACAAAAATGTCCCTAATGCCCTCTGAATGACTGCTTGCTTTGTTCTGCATATTATCTGTGTAACAAGGGGAAAGGCATTCTGAAGTGAATAAGAATGTGACAAAAATATCCCGATGCATATCTCCACAATTAGGGAATCCAGGCTATCACACAAAATACCTAGCAGCTTGAGATAAACAAGGAAAAAAGATGGTGTAAGTGTGAGTATGCCAATACCACTGTACATTAATTCTTCTTCAGTATGCATGATTTATATATTTAGATTCACATCACTGACTGTGTTTAATTTTGACAGCATTTCAATAATATTGAGTGGGATTTAACTGCTGGATTTGGTGTTTAAACACCAAAAGATCATTCCTTGTTGTCTTGGAAACCTGGTAGTTTTATTGTTGAATTTTCTGTTTACTGTTATTTAAACTCCAAGTCATTCAAACAAAGTATGGGTTTGGATTGACCTTTGTCTCTTGTTTTGAATTTTAGAAGTAAATTTGCTCAAGTTTTCAATACATTTTGAACAACACAACAGTGGTAAAATAAACTCACTTAACTGAAGTTTATTGTTTTCCTGGTTCCCACCTCCCCATCTCTCAGCACCAAGCTGTTCTGAACCACCCAGACTCTACATCTCAAATACCATCAGATTCCCCATTCTCTCCCAAGGTAAATTATTTAGTAATGGCTTCATATTCCACTCCTATTTTTTCATGTGTAAGAGGGGAAATTTGCTGGCAAATGTATAGTTTGGGTCAGTTGTAAATACTGCACAGATTATTCAGATATTTCTGAGACTGCAGTTATTTCCAACAAGCAAACCCTTTAATATCAAGATCTCAACATACTGAAAAGGCAGAAAAACAACTGCTTAGTGGGTGTGGGATTTCCAGTGTCATAAAAGTTAAAAAACAACCACTTTGACAGCTGTCTGAACAGGATAGAAAAATTGCTGGAAAGCCTGGAATATCAGCTCTGTCTTGTTGACCAGATCCTGAGACAATCTCGAGTATTTAAGGAAGAGAGAGAGGAAAATACTGCACTTTAAATCTTAGACAGAGTATTTAAGGAATGTAAATAATGTGTGGTTTGTTTACTTTCAAAGAGAATCTAAAGGATATTCCCGTGAGGAAGAAAAAACGAAGGACGTAAAACCAGAAATAGAGCTGGAAACACAAACAGCTTTTTAGATATAAATTGATTACTACTATTATTAAGTGGAGAAAACACTCCTGGAATGAAAAGTAGTTTTTACTGCTGTGGGAGAATTTAAATGGAGCTGTTGACCTTTCATATATGTCTGATTTTGAACCCAAATCATAGTGGATGGGGAACCAATCAGGTTGGGAAGTGAGGTGGTGAAATTGCCTGAGAGCATCTCAGCTACACTCAAGACTGACTCTTAATTCACCAATCACTTACAATGTAAAACCTATTATCCCTTGCACCCCTGATACCTGTGAAAATACTCAGGAACCACCCTAAAGAGACACAGCAGAGCCAGTCCTCCCAAGCAGCCATGAACATTGTGGGAACTTGTCAGCACATTTCAGGAGTCACTTACCACGAACTTAATTTTCCCTTATGACTTCTAAGGCAAGCTCCCAAACAGCTCCTAGTTGCCTTGCAGAGCTGTAATACTAGCACTGGTAATGCCATTGATAGTAATAGGATTTAAGCTATCTATTGAGTTTGAAAAGCCTTGGAACTGAGGCTTATTTGTGAACTTTGTTTTACTTGGTTTAGGTGTGACAGCAATTTCCTTCACTGTCTGTATGTAACGTGTTTTACTTTTGTTTATCTGTGTATAGTACAACCATAGTTCTAAATGCATAGCAGAAACAAAGATTATTCTATGTAGCATATAGTATTTATGACTAACATAACAGAATCATAGAATCATAGAATGATTTGGGTTGGAATAGACCTTCAAAGTTGTCTAGTCCAACCACCTTGCCATGGGCAGGGACACCTTCCACTAGTCCAGGTTGTTCAAAGCCCCATCCAACCTGACCTTGAACTCTTCCAGGAGTGGGGCAGCCACAGCTTCTCTGGGCTACCTGCTGAAGTGTCTCACCACCCTCACTGTAAAATAATTCTTCCTTGTGTCTAGTTTAAACCTATCCTCATTCAGTTTAAAACAATTGCTGCTTTCCCGTCACTACAGGCCTTGGTAGAAAGTCTTTCTCTTTCTTATAAGCCCTCTTTATAAATTGAAAGGTCACAGTAAGGTCACTCTGGAGCTTTCTCTTCTCCAGGCTAAACAACCTCAACTCTCTCAGCCTTTCTTCACAGGAGAGATGTTGCAGCCCTCTGATATTTGTGGCCCTCCTCTGGACTTTCTCTATTAGGTTCATGTCTTTCCTGTACTGTTGGCCCCAGAGCTGGATACAGTACTCCAGGTGGGATCTCACGAGAGTAGAGAATCACCTCCCTCAACCTGCTGGCCATGCTTCTTTTTATTCAACCCAGGATATGACATCATATGACATAATGCAAAAAATACCTGCCTGGTATGACTGCACAGACCTTCAGAACTGGAGACATAGGATGTTGTACAGGGAAGTATGGGCAGAGGGTGGTAAGAGGTGGGGCACAGGCTTGGCACTGGAGAGTCCACAGGTATGAACAAGTCACCCGTGCTCAGTTAAAGAAATTAAAATCTGAATCCAGACAAAAATAGTTTTAGGGGTAAAAAGGATACAAAGACATAGTATCTGACATGAATACAACAGACACATAGTAAATTCAGATGTAACATGGAGCTGCAGGTCAATGAAAAAAAAAACAAAGGTGTAAAGCATGCTATCAAACAGAAAAAAGACCCCAAAAGCTAATTTTGGACGTAGCAATTTAGTGTGACAATGAACTCACTAAAGTGCTTCAGTGTGCCTTGGGCCCACATGTAAAATCTCCAGTAGTTGAATCTGATTTTTAGCATGGGCATTGCAGCAAGGCAGAGGCTGTGGAGTGGACTGTAGCAATCTGTCACTTTGCATAGATCAGGCCAGAACTCTGCTTTGTATCTGGGTCTCCTCTCACACAGCCTGCAGGAAGAAAACAGGAAAATCCCTACATCTGCTGAGCCTTAGTCATCCCTTCCTGGCTGTCCATAATGTTTTCTCTAAACCATCCCTATTTTATGCCTATCACCATCATGCAACACTACAAATCTAAGCTTTCATTTCCCTTTACTTTGCTAGCCAACATGTTACACCGATTAGCAGAGATATAAAGATTTTTATGCAGGATCAGAATCCACTTGTCCTTTTTAATTATTTTGTAAATAGAGCTGAGCATGGTTTCAGTACAGAAAGAGAAGCTAACACAGTCCTAACACGTTTTCAGAACTGATTAAACCACTGGGCATCAGTAGAAACACAATGGGGTTCCAAGAGAAGAAGACTATATCAGTATAACAAGACTATATCAGTAACATCTTGTTATCTGTCTCCTCTCTATCTCTCAGTTATGAAAGCCTCCACAGATCATTTAATACCCTCATCTGTTAATGACTGTTTACCCTGTTTTTCTGACTTTCATGTTTCCACCACCTGTATTTCTTTATGTTAAAATAAATGTAATAATGCAGATATAGTAGTCTAAAGTAAAGTATTTTTAATCTTTAGTCTTGTAGGAAAACATGCATCTGGTGAGGAACTGGAGAAGTGTTGTATTTATTAGATGATAAGCAACAAACAGAGAGTGTGCTAAGACATTTTCTCATCATGCTGTGGGAGTAAGGAACCTTTTTGGACACTGACTAATATAGAAACTTCAGTCCGCAAATGCTAGTCCATCCCTTTCTGAAATGAACGTGAGATATAAAGGAGTCTCTGTCACAAATATCATGTGCATAAAAAATGTAATTTTGCATTATCCAGATTATCAACATAATTAGGAGAGTTGTCTCTTCTAGATTAGATTGTAGGACATGAGGAAAATAATCAAATAGCAGCTGGTCTGGAAAAATCAAACCCCAGTCAAAGTTAAGCAAACATAACTACAGTCTGCAGGACATGTGATGTATACTTTCCAACCTCCCCAGCCTTTGCAAGGCCTCACCTGAACTACTCTGCTATGGAAAACAGTTCGGGCACTAGATAACATGAGCCATGACAAAAGGAGGACTTCCTCTGCATAGATACACAACAGAAGAGAAGATGAGGGAGGTAATTGTCAAATTCATAGACAGCAAAGAGAAGGAGCTACATCCAGTGTTTCCATTTGGTTCTCAAGAAACATTACTTGCATCTATAAATACAATGTACATGTAATCCAAAAAGTTCCCAAAACTACATCCATTTCCTTGGAAAATGTTTTCAAAATAAGGTATTGGTCAATATGGTCTGTTTCTACTTTCCATACATTTTGCAAGGAAGCAGTAGAAATAACCAAGGAAAAAGAAGCAGCTGCTGTTTTTATTAAAATTACACTGAACAAGGGGGCATTACATTCCTCTGTTTTAAAATTTGCAGCAATAAAAGTAGATCATCAGCTAAAGAAAGTTAAAGTAGAATTTTATATGACCACACTCCCAAAAAACAGAGGCAATTTTGATGAAGTCAGGGACCTAAATCAAATCAGCACTGTGATTCTACCTTCTCTTAAAATGCATTCCCTGCAGTCCCTAACTGACTTTTATTTTCTTCTGAAATTTTACATCAATTAGCTCGCATTATGTTTACAGCATCAAAGTACTTCCATGCTTTGATAAATCATAGCTGAGATGTCAGTGGTCATTGCTCCTTGAATGAACCACATAGATGTAAAAGAAAAAGCAATTTTGTAGGGGGTTAGAAATCAGGAAAAAACTTATCTCGCAGAAGATACTAAAAAAGAAGGCAGCATATGCATGACTCATGTTTGCTGAGGGTGTAGCACATTATGCTTCTCTGCGGTTCCATCAATAGTTACAGTCCATTCTTCACATCTCCCAGAGCTCACTACAGTTGCCAACTACAAATTATATTTTGGGGTTCCCTCATTTCAGGGCTTCTCTTTGTCCTCAGATTAAAAAAAAAAAAAAATCAGCTACAAAAGGACAAAACACAATCATGGAAGGACGTGTAGGACTATTACTATTTGTCAGCCGAACGTTTCTGCATAATGTTTTCTCTGAATAGGCAGGGAAGAAGAGTTTGGCAGGTAGATGGCAATGGCAGATGAAATGGCTAACTGCCCAGCCCCCTTTCAGTGGATGATGGATTCCTGTGTATTCCTTGCCTACTCAGAGCACTTTTCAAGCTACAGGCAATGGATGTTTCCTACAGCATTCACAAATTCTAGATAGTAGGTTTCTAACATTCAGACCCGCCACTTCCACTTTTTTCTCCGGGCTTTGCTAGAGCTCACATTAACATTTTAGTTAACCTCCTAATCTCTTAGCACAAATACAACTGGCCACATTAAACAAACAACAGATGGAAATGTAAGATACACAATGGCTACACGATGTGAAGTATCCTGCAATTAGCAATGACTTGCATTGATTTTTTGGTAACAGTCCTTCCAAAGTCATTCAGGTTTCCTCCTGCAGATACATTAAGTTCTCAAGAATGAATTTAAATACAGGCCAGTGTTTTCCACAGTGAGAAGTTTTTTTTTAATACATGACATTTTGAACTTTACATTCAGTAGTTCATAGCTCCTGTATTTTGACTGCTGAAGTCATTCCCTTTGCTGTTGTTTTTGGCTACTGAATTATCTGAAAGACATTATTCATATCAGATTCCCCTCTTTCAAAAAAAATCCGCCATTCTTTTAATTTCTTCCCACTCCTGTAAAGCTCAGAAGGCACCAAACTTATTTTGGCACTTACTTGAACACATGGGTCTAACGGGAGACACTGCTACTAGCAAAGAGGGAGAAATTACTTTCCTTACCATGAACGGTTTATTTTTGTATTTGCCTGAGCACTGTAAACTTTTAATATTGCCCATTATAGCTGGGGAGAATTTGGATCAGTGGCTTACACTGTTCCTGGCACAGCAACCAGGGAGAGCAGCTGCATTGTGTGTAGGAGGTGGTTTCCTGCTGCAACCCAGGGGTGAAATGATCTCTGCAAATGCTTCCTATTTAATGTTTGGGGTTTTTTTTCTTTCCTCAAGACCATGACCAATCACCCGGTGATGTATCAAGACATCCAGTGAGAATGTTCATGCAAAGAAGAGAAGAGATTCAGCTTGCAGGCAGGGAAACAGCCAGGTGGAGCTCAGGGAAAAAAAAGTCATCTCCTGTTTGCATATTCTGGTAAACTCCTCATCAGACAATTACTTGGCAAATGGATGCTATCAACTCCTCTGGCTCAACTGGATAATGTAATATCTGGAATTCAGCTATTATAATAGGAACATCCTTTATCCAGACAAGGTGCACCAATCAGTCACAGCTTTGGAGACTCCTACAGCAAACATTCCAGAGTTGCTTTATTAACTGCCAGTTCAGCTTGCCACTGTGTGGAGGACTGTTCCATCTCAAAAGCTTTCTTCACAGGCCTTCAAGAGAAGATGGCGAATGTCATAAGTAGCTTATCATTCATAATCACTAACTTAGCATTCAGCTAAACTCCAGGTGCACAGGACTCTTCTAAAAGCTGTGCCATGGATAGAAAAATATCAGCCCACATTCAGGGATTGTCCTGGACATAGTCAAAGAGGAAAAAAAATCCATATATCCAATCATTAAACATCAATATAAACCCAAAATGATCCTCAAACTGAAAAAAATGTATCTGAGGTAGTTAACAAGTGCACTAGCCTTGTTTAGGATTTCCTGTGGTGACAGTAGTGATTCATATACCTCCTAGTTATTTTGCATGTGTCAGAACATTAAAACTGGGATCTAAGTACTACTGAAATTACTACTATGTGCAAAGACACAGATCTGAAGCATTTCCTGGCATGCCATGGTGAAACATGGAAATCATGAGATTAATCACATGTCCATGCAGATATGGTTGGTTCAGGATGCAATGCCAGAAATCTCAGATTCAATTCTCTCTTCCTATGACTGTGCCACTTGCTGTAGCAGTTCATTACACAGGTTCTAGTGACTTATTTTTATTGATTCACAAAGTATTAGTGACAGACTGCTACAAATTCTTCTGTCCCTGACACGTAATTGTTCCTGAAACAAACTAATAGCTTTAATTTATCTAGAATGAAACTTTCAAGAAAAAGAATTCAATCACTTCAAATGTTCCCGTTAGTCCACCTTCCTTCTTGTTCTGATATAATTAAGAGATAATGTTAGTGGAAGAGAGGCTTGCTGTGGGACCCGCTACAAGATATATAGCATAGTATTGATCACAAACTTCAAAACAAAGTAGTTATTTTCAACATGAGTGGACAGTTTTTGACAACTGTTTGTTGCTAAATCTTTATATGTCCTCCTGCCTTGTTCATTTCTTGCACAGAACAGATTCAAAGCTAAAATAACTTGATAATGCAATACAATTAATTTTCAAACCTTAAAATAAATCAGAAAATAAATCAGACTCCACTTCTTTCTTCCTCCAGAAAAGGCTTCATTTTCTTTAAGAAGTTGGGGGTTTTATTCCACTGAAAGCTTACGTTTTAACTTTAAACAAGTACTCATAATATATATTTTTCAGTAGAGTTTCATTAGAGTAGCATACTAATTTGGAATGCTTAATGACACTAATTACATAAAACCAGATGCTTACATTTATTTCATAAGCACTCATTTCAGTTTCAAACAGAATGTATGTATTTAATATACTTTTCAGATAAGAAAGACTGTTTTTAATCTAGTACACAGGGAAGAAAAAAAAAAAAAAAAAAAAAAGGAGCCAGGTATGTAGCAGCATTCTTCTGATTACAAGTGATCAAAGGGAATAATATGGGTAGAATATGCTTTTCACTTACTTATTAGAAATTTACATTTGAGGTAGCTTGGCATGAAAAAATAAAAACAGGGTAAAGTGCCTTTTTTTTGTTCTTTATAGTGATTTTACCCTTATACCTTGCATTTTTCAACCTGATGTAGGTTTTGATACTTGAATATTCTTCTGATAAAATTATGTGAAAGGGCTTTCCATATCAGAATAGCACTTTATGCTCTCAGCTGAAGGAGCCAGCATGGTAGAAGACAGATGCCAAGAAGTACGCTATCTGTTTGCAGAATATGGGAGGATGGAGTACTTGTAACCTCTCCAGCTGTAACTGGAGTGTTTGGCATTCAGACTGATAACAAAAAAAAGTGAGTAGCTTTGCATATGTGGCATTCATAGCAACTGACTCTGAATATGAGGGTCATCACATAGAAGTGATGGTGTCTTATTCCAAACACATTAGCTGAATGTATGTCAAGGCTTAGAGCCTAACAAAGAAGACTTTGTTTTGCAACACATTTTCAACATAACAGATATACAGAAAATAAAATTGGTCCCAAGGAAGTAGAGAAGATATCTGCAGTGAGCAATACAATAGGCAATTTAGTGTTGCTGTATTTTAAAAGAATCATCAGACTGGGCAAATACAAAGAAATCTAGTAACTCACATGCATACCGTATAGTGAATTCATTTGCTACTACTTCCCTGATTACTGTGCACAGACATACAAAAAACTGGATGGTAACCTGACGCCTAATGAAAAAAATCAACATACGTCTCCCACACAAATAAAGCATAAATACAGAGTAATTTCTTGGGTGTTATATTTGTGCTAGATCTTGCTAAAAGTCATTCTGAGAAGGATTAGATAAAAAAGGAAGAAAATAAAATGTCAGTGTAAGTGTCAACAGATTCCATCTTAGAAAAAGAAAAATAAGCACAGCACAAAAGTAAAAGTCTACAGACATCAGAAACCAAGCAATCTCTTCACGGGCATTTCAGAAGACTGCTATGCCATAGACCATATTAACAAAAGACAAGTAAGTTAAAATAGCAGAGGGAGGGGAATCAGAGAATGATAGAAAAGTTTGAATTGGAAGGGACCTTTAAAGGTCATCTAGTCCAAACCCCCTGCAGTAAGCAGGGACATCTTCAACTAGATCAGGTTGCTCAGAGCCCCATCTAACCTGACCCTGAATGTTTCCAGGGATGGGGCAGTGTTTCACCTGTGCCAGTGTTTCACCACCCTCAGTGTAAAAAATTTCTTCCTTATATCTAGTCAATACTTAGCCTCTTTTAGTTTCAAACTATTACCCCTTGTCCTATTGCAACAGCTGCTGCTAAAAAGCTTGTCCCCATCTTTTTATAGGCCCCCTTTAAGTATTGAAAGGACACAATAAAGAGTAAAAAGATCACTAGAAGAATGGAAAAAATTAGGTTCAATCAAGAAGCAAGATTAATAACGATGGAGAAATTTGGTTTATTATATCATCAATCCACAGATCAAGAAGGGTTGACCTTTATTATAATTAAGAATAAAAGCCCCATATTTTCATGGAAAAAATGACTTTTCAAATCTGTCTTTTTGCATGATTGCAAGTTTGCTTTATATAAAGAACCAGTTACACTGTACCAAGGAATCAAAAACACTGTACACAGTAGACATACGTTTATGAAATGTACAGCTTATCAATATTCAATAATTTCATATAGAGGCAATTTTATAATAGCATTTTCTGTCCTAAAAGATGTTTCTCTAGTTCAGCTGTTTGATCTACATACCAGTGTCAAAACAGAAAGAATGTAGCCATCAGGAAAAAGAACATTGACAAGCATCTTTCTATGTTTAGATCAGAGGAAACTTGATGAAACTGGTTACAACTTGAGCTTAATTTTATTTTTTTGCTGAATAATGAATATTCTTTTTTTATTTTGCTTCTTTAGTTGTCAATTTCTAGAGTAAAGCTAGTTACAGGCATTAATATATCTGCCTTGCCAAAAGAATAGTGGGTTTTGAACAACTGATCACACATACTTGCTGTCAATTCTTTTCAGAGTTTCAGTAGGCTCAGGAATGTAGAAAAGGTGTTGCGCTTGTGTTTTCCCTCCACTGGTAATGTAATCAGAACTTTTCCAAACTGAGGCTAGCTGACAAAAACTTATTTCAAGGCAAGATTTACTTGCATGGCTGAAATATAAGCTGCACACTTGAATTGTCCAGGGATGTTGAAGGGAAGGACTTCAAGTATGTCTATTTAAATTTTAAAGCTTTTTATTAATTTTTAATTGTTGCATATCATGGCAATCAGCACTCAAAGTCATGCTCAGAAAATTAACATAATGGGTAAGGTTAGGAGACAATTTTTACAATCATATGAAATTAGTTTTATGTTCAAAACAAAGTGAAGGAGATATTGTCATCTAACAGCTGCTAATATAGCACATAAGAATATAGATTGGATTTCATTTCTGCTGCCCCTAAGCTCTTCTTTCCCTCACTTCAAAAGTCAGGTCATTATAGCAGGGTCTACAGCTGTACTGTTCATTGAGGATGCTTCAATATGCCTGTTTGCTGAAGAGAAAGGAGCCACAGAGGCTACCACTGCTACCACACCTGACACGGTGTCTGGTCTTTCTGCTTAGCTGCTTACCACCATCACCAGTGTCTGAGAGAGAAGACTGAGTAAAGCTACAGGGGGCATTAGCCTTTACAGATCTTCCCATCCACTGTAAAGAATAATATAGCATAAACAACAAGGTCCTTGTTTCTACCTTCTGAATCTCTAGCTTTTGGGCTCATATGACATATGCCTCCTTAGAGGTTGGAGATGTTCAACTTTCTTTGAACACTGACCTAACAAAGGCTGTACTTTGATATGTCATCCACTTCAGTGCCATAAGATGAGTCAGACTATGAGGCACAAGTGATACCGTGCTGAGGATTTGTCACTTTACTCTTGATGGGGATAACACCACAACCAAAAGATCACAGGAACATTGAAAAAACATCTGAAAGAAGACAGGTGTGGTTGAGTTTAGATTCTCTTTTATTTTATTGAGATTGTACTGATTTCTGCAGAAGACTGTGCCTTCATGAATTGGTTAAGAAGTACATCAAGACCTTTCCACCACTCACCGAACTCTGCATCAGTTCTTGCTCAAGGCTGGTGGCAGGTAGACTCCATTTAGTATGAAATCTAACTGCTGTTCTCAGGAGTCTTCCTCTCTACTTGTGATCCATATGTGTTACCTCAAAGTAGGGAAAAGAATCTCTGAATAGGTACTACATATCAAAAGGTAGTTCCATTTAATCATGAAAAAGGCTTTGGCTCTCCACCAATATCCTGAGTCATCCTTCATCTGTCCCCCCATACAGTTCTTAGATTTAGCACAAGATCCCCTCCGTAACAGCACGATTGTCCAATGTCCTACAAGGATATTCTCAAAAGCCCTTCATGGTGACTAGGTTTATAATATTTTCAAACAGAAGATCTCCTTACTGAAGTCTCAGAACACACATCCTCCTTTGTCTAAAGAGTTCATGATACTTCATTGGAAGTGAAGATTGAAGTGCAGATAAGAATTGAGATTTATTATTATGACAATCATTCACATTTGGCATTCGATCAGCTGATCGAATGCCAAATCTCATTCATTAGGCTTTGTAACTGAAACGTATCTCATACCTTTTGAAAACTTCATTGAACTTAGCTGTTTTTTCTTCCATAAACTTAATAATGTAACTTCAGTCTAATACCAAACCTGACTTACTTGATAGTTATAAGGCATTTAGTTTAGTCTTTGTATCTTAGTTTTGGTAACATTATTTGTTTTCAAATATTATCAGGTTCAATAATTTTCCTTAACAAGTAAATACTTAAACATGTTTCCTTAAAACAAGGTAAATTTCTGACTTTTTATATCCTCAGAGGACATGTGTGTCCTACCTCCTGGCAGCCAGGACAGGAAAAGCCCCAGTACTACAGCTTGGCAATTACAATCTTCTATCAAATCCAAGTAATACACTAAACTTGTGCAAGAAGAAAACAATTTCACTTTTCTTCAAATTAAGCAACACAATGCTTGAAACTCTTTCCAAGAATGCAGTCACTTTCATCTGAAAAAACCCCACATTAATTCTAACTTTCTATAAAGGTAGATTAAAACTAACGGGTTCTGTCTCTGCCCTTAGTTTAGCAAGTGGGACCAGTTTCCTTCTAGAATCTTGAAGGCTCCTTTGTCCTATTATAAATACCGGCTCAGGACCAAAGCCTGCCTTACACTGAGCAGTATTTGGGGTTTAAGACTTATAAAAAGTAATTTTCCATAATGCAACTGACCTACTCCCATACAATATGCTGTCTGCTCAACAACCTTGTCTCTAAAATGGAGAGACATTGATTTGATGGCTGGATGAGGAATTGGCTGGATGGTCATTCTCAAAGAGTTACAGTCAATGGCTTGATGTCCAGATGGAGACAAGTGGCAAGCTGTGTCCATCAGGGGTCCATTGTGGGAACAATATTATTTAACATCTCTGTCAGGGACAAGGACAGTGGGATTGAGTGCACCCACAGCAAGCTCGTGGATAACACCAAGCTGAGTGGTGTCATTGACACACTGGAGGGATGTCATCCAGAGGGACCTTGACAAACTTTAGAGGTGGGTACATGCAAACCTCATGAAGTTCAACAAGCCAAGTGCAGGGTCCTGCTCATGGGTCAGGGCAATCCCAAGAACAAACACAGGCTGGACAGTAATAGATTGAGAGCAGTCTTGTGAAGAAGGACTTGCAGGTGTTGGTGGATGAGAAGCTCAACATGACCCAGCAATGTGCACTTGCAGTACCGGTGGCCAACTGTATCTTGGGCTGCATCAAAAGAAGTGTGGCCAGCATGTCTCCCTCTCTACTCCACTCTCTTGGGACCTCCCATGGAGAACTGCATATTAGCTCTGGTATCCCCAGTATATGAATGACACGGACATGTTGAAGCAGGTGCAGAGGAGGGCCATGAAGATGATCAGAGGGCTGGAGCACCTCTCCTATGAAGACAGGCTGAGACAGTTACAGTTGTTCAGCCTGGAGAAGAGAAAGCTCTAGGGAGACCTTACAGCAGCCTTCCAATACTGAAAGGGTATCTACAGGAAAGCTGAAGAGGGCTTTTTTATGAGGACATGTAGTGATAGAAGGCATAATAGTTTTACATTGAAAGAAGGTAAATTTAGATTAGATATTAGAAAGAAATTATTTTCTATGAAGGTGGTGAGACACTGGAAATGGTTGCCCAGAGAAGCTGTGGATGTCCCATCCCTGGGAGTGGTCAGGGCCATGTGGGATTGGGCTTTGAGCAAAGTGGTCTAGTGTGAGGTGGCCCTCCCCATGGCAGGGGGGTTGAAAACACATGATATTTAAAATCCCTTCCAACCCAAACCATTCTATGATTCTAAAATTATAAAGTGAATGTGGCCAATAATTAAAAGATTAAAAGATGATCCAATAGATCTTGAAATACATCTAAATATGAATTTCTGTTTATTCTGTCACTGAATGTTTTTTTGTAATTTTTATTGAACATCTCACAGGTATCTCTTCTTGGATTAGTGCTGTTTAATATTTTAATCAGTGATCCAAGTAAAATATAAAATCATTGCTAGAAAAACTGGCAGATGACACAAAAATTGCTAGAGAGGTAAGTGATGACCAGGACAATTCAACAATACTGTGCAATCAAGAATGCTTAGACAGTGCACCTCACACAGCTGAATGCAACATCATGCACCTTGACAGAAGGACTGTAACTGAAATCTAAATTACAATGACTGTGCACTAGAATACAGTGACCATGAAAATGCCACAAGGAATACATGTCTTGAACAACTTCCCCTGAGAGCAAATTAGTGCACCACATAGCAGCTTCTGGTGTAAGATGCAGCTCATATCATGCATGATGCCACTGATCAGCTAGCATGATAAATGAAGAGCACAGAAAGACAACATAAGGTGACATCCTTCCCACTGTCAGCCTGCTCATGAAGGAGAATTTTCAACTTTCTTTTTAGCAACAAGCTGCTGCCATGCAACAGCCAGTAGATGCTGAAATTGTTGACACTGTAATTGGCTATCTCCAATAATGTCAACAGGAGACAAAACCAGCATCAGCAACAAAACAACAAATGCTCTGAATTTATTCATGGCACATGTTAACTTTCTCTGCTGGAGTAACAAATATCAACCATCTTCCCATCAGACATCAGCCTGGAGATCAGACTGTGATTTCCAGGAATCCAAACTAATCAAAGGAGGCTCCAGATAACACAGAAACGTACTTCTGGACTCCTTGTCAGCATATCTCAAATTGTATTTTGACTGATACTGAACAAGATGCTTCCAATACTGTATTAGAGGACATGGTTTCTTGAACGTCTAGCATGACAACTAGAAGCTGACAATGACAAAATCGGATTAGAGTACACAATTTAACAGAAGATATTGTAAATAATTATTCTGATTTCATCACCTGAGAACAATAGTAAAGCTTATCTTCAATAGTTAATGCAGTTGCAAAAGAAGGAATAGCCTTAAGCATACCATTTTATATTCATCAGCTAATGACATAGGCTTGGGACATTATCTAGTTCAGAAACTTCCTATACGTATTAAGACATCCAGGTCTTGCTTCAGAATCAGATCATCAATTTCTATTAAACTCATTATCGTATGGTGAGGTTGATTCTTTCTGCATGGTAAGGTCAGTCACCAAGGGGAGATGCTCCAGAGCCAGACCAGCCCACAGCAGAGTGGCAGATCTCAATGCACAGCAGGGTTTCCTGAGGCAGAGAAACACCAGGGCAGTGGACAGACCTGACGAGAACCTGCAGCTCTTGCAGAAGACACTGACAAGATCTGGGTGCTGCCAGAGCAACCACAGCCACCCCTACACTTATAAAAAATGGGCTGGGGAGAGTGAGAGACCAGGATCACTGCAACCAGAGCAGGCAAACAGAGCATGGCGCACCAGATAGAGTGTGGCATGGCAGTTTGTGCAGCAGTTCGCATGGCAGTTCATGTAGGAAGGGCATAGTCACACTACCAGCTCAAAAGATGAGTTCTATTGGTGGTCATCGCCCACTCAGAAGGAGCTTAAACTATGGTCTTCACCCAGCAGAAAGCTCTGTCCTCTGCATTTACTAGAATGGATGTGGGAACCCAGACAGAGCTCCTATGAAAATATGCAGCAGTCCAGGCTGCAGGGAGTGCCAGAGCCTTTCAATAGTAATGGGTGGCAGTAGTGAGAACAGCTGTGTGCAGTGTGACCAGGGGAAGATCTGCTTGGCCTGGTGACAGACATGAAAGAGGAAGTAGAAAGGTTAAGGATTATCAGGGAGACTGAGCAAGAGATAGAATGCTGGAGCCATCTTTGCACTCCCTGAGATAGAAACAGGAGCACCCACCAGAAAAACCTCAAGATGAAGGGGACCCTCTATTCTCTCTCTGCAAGGCTGAAGGTAGCAGCCTAAATGAAGGAAATGAAGGCAAGTCCACACTTGGGGTGGCAGACAGACTTCCTTGCCCATCTTGCCCCCTCAGGTACCTCTGTACAACAGATATGAGGCTCTGGATGTGGAAGGCCAGTCAATGGAAGATGTGGATAATGGTCCATCTATACCAGAGGTGTCTCCAAGGTCAGAAAGGCCTACCCCCTGTATCACGACCACCTCCACAAGGAAGAAGGGTTATAGTTGTGACTCCCTTCTGAAGGGAACGGAGAGTCCAATATGCCAGGCAGACCATCCTCCTAGAGAAGTCTGCTGCCTACCTAGGGTTTGGATTAAGGACATCACTAGGAAACTTCCTAGCTTGGTATGGCCCTCAGACTATTACCTGTTAATTGATCTTCCATGTGAATGGAGATGAAGCTGCAACCCATAGTCCAAGAGCAATCAAAAGAGACTTCAGGGCCTGGGGATGGTTGGTGAGGTAGTCTGGGGCACAGGTTGTTTTTTTTCCTCTCTTCTTCCAGCTGTGGGTAGCAACATTGGAAGAAACAAACAAACCCAGTCTATTAGAACATGACTCCATGGCTGGTGTCATTGCCACAGTCTTGTGTGGCCTACATAGCACCAGGTTTTCTGGTGTCAGATGGAATTCCCCTTTGTCAAAGGGGGAAGAGGGTCTTTACTCAGGAGCTTTCAGGGCTCATTGACAGGGTGTCAGCAGATCAAGGGAGTGATTCACCCCCTCTTCTCTGCTCTGGTGAGACCTCCCTTGGAGTACAGTGTCTAACTCTAGAGTCCTCAGCACAAGAAAGACATGGACCTCTAGGAAGTGAGTCCAGAGGAGGGTCACAAAAATGATCAGAGGGCTGGAACACTCTCCTGTGAAGAAAGAATGATGGAGTTGGGGTTGGTTAGCCAGGGGGAGAGAAGGCTCCAGAGGGACCTTATTACAGCCTTTCAGCACTTCAAGAAGCCTATGAGAAAGATGAGAACTACCTTTTTAGCAGGGCCTGCTGTGACAGGACAAGGGGTAATAGCTTTAAACTAAAAGAGGGTAAACGAAGGAAGAGATTTTTTTACACTAAGGGTGGTGGAACAACTGGAATAGGTTGCCCAGAAACGTGGTAGGTGCCCCATACCTGGAACATTCAAGATCAGGTTGGATGGGACTCTGAGTAACCTGATCTAGTTGAAGATGTCCCTGCTCACTGCAGTGGGGTTGGACTAGATGATGACCTTTAAAGGTCCATTCCAACCCAAAGCATTCTATGATGCCTTCCAAGGTCTATTGTGCATCCCTTGCTTTTGCTTACCAAGCTTTCTAATGTATGCTAAGTCAGAGAAAAAAACAAGACCCAAATGTAATATATTGCTCTGGAAGTCAGTGCTGGCTGTTAACTCTTTATTGAAATGGTTTGCTTTTCCCAGCTGAGTCTTTGTCTTATTATATCTTCTCAACTGTGCATGATAAGCACGTGGCGAGCCCCACAGCACCCTACAATCTCATTTAAAGTAGAAATAGCAACACGTGAGAAAAACTCCTCATGAAATGCAACTTGACCAGAGAAACACTAGAGAAGCACTTCATAACAAGAGTGTGACATGGAGCATGATTTCAACATAAGGGCTCATACCAGTGCATCTATCATGCCATGCTGGCTGACCACAATTACTTAGCTTAATGAGGAGCAGCAAGCAGTTCAGAAAGCAGGTTAAAAATAAAAATATATGCTTGACTAGTGTGGCAAAAGACAACTGCTGGGAGAAAACAGACTTTCAGAAAATTTTCTAATGCACAGTTCCCCAGTTGTTTTGCAACTGTAAGGTACTGTATATACATGGAAGACCATTTAACCATGTTATGCTGGCACACTTTCTTTTCTGTGTCATGATAGCAGTGGCTGGGAAAGAGGTAGAACAGCAGAGCTAACTGACAACCTCCAGCACTGAGACTACTGAGCAGTATGAATCTGAGTGCCTAACAATGAAGCCTCTTTTGAGATTGTGGCAACACAAAAAATTCTACATGAGGTAAATCTTTTAATGCTACTGGTGTCAAAAGGTATATTCATTATGGTTTTTCTTAGAAATAACTATCAATATGATGTAATTCCACTGCTGGGTAATGTGGGCAGCTATACTGTAGTCTCTAAGAACTCCCTAGTGTCAATTTAATAGTATGGATGATTACAACCCAGTTCTCATGGCTTGTGCTGCTAAGTTTACTGATACAGAGACAGAATTCCTTTATCTAAGGTTATACATCTCATTCATGACACTTGCTCACCTCAGGACTGGCCTAATTTTCTGCCAGAAGGCCTCTGGAGCTCCAGGTGCTACCTGAGTCAATTGAACTGTTTTACTGATGTATTGAGACTGCAGAAGCACTAAAACAGCCTACTGGGATCAGACTTCTACTACTACATTAATTAAGTCTGTGTAAGATTAAATCTTTTACAAAAATATAACACTGATTTCTTTCATAACTCTTATTTCTTCAAACTGTTAGTTTGTAAAAAGTTTTTTTGTCACCTTGACACACGTTGATTAGGATTAACTTCATTAAGTACATTAACATCTTGCATCAGTTAGGACCTCATTTTGCCTGATCAGTACCAAGGGACAAAATCCTAGGTCCTCTTGTTCAATCTTTTAAAAATACTGGCATTCTAGTTTTCTTCCAGATCTCTTGAATTTCATAACATTTTCCAGATTTATTGAAAGAAGCATTCAATTTGCTCTTTTAAATCTCCTGTACGCAGATTACCTTGGCCAAATTTTAATTTAATTTTAATTTTAGCAGAGGGCCTTTCACATATTTCTGAGTTATTCTGAGGATAGCATGTCTTTTATCATTGTGTTCTAAATAAATCAAGGCAGTCTTTCTTCAAACATATATCAGAAATATAATTGAGCATTTCTGCCTTCTCACCAGTGAAAGTGGAAATTTGTCCACTTCTGTCTAGTAACAGATAACACTAACTGGAAATCAGTAATAGGTATAGATAATACTATAATAGAATAGATCATAAAATAACATGGAATATATAACCTTAGACTGATCTTAATTTCTCAATATAATGTTTACCCTGTTTGACTATGTATTTTAAAATACTTATTCTTGTTACTTTTAACTGCAGAGCAGAGCCTTGTGACATCTTCCCGTCCTCCTCACCCAGCCTGACCTTGTCACTCCAACTGCCCAAATAACCTCAGTAATACTCAGGAACAATGTCATGAAGGACCACTTTTCAGGCAATAGTTAAAAGTGATTCTAACCTGTGCCCTATTACACTACACTGTAAAGTTTCTTTGGCTTACAGAAACACACTTTATGTGAAAGCAATAGTTTACTGTTAGTCCAATTATAATCTTAAACATTCTAATCAAAAATATATTAGTTCAGATATAACCATTATAGAAGAAACAAGGAATAACACAAAATAAAATCCTACTGAAAAATTCTCAAAACTATATAGTTAATATTGCCACATGCACACTCCTACTACCTCTGCTGTTATACTAATCATTTATTGCGCCAGTCCTCCTTATGAAACAGAGGAAGAGAATCATCAGAGGAGGAAACAGATATTGATGGTGGGGTTTCTTTTCTTCTCACTTGTCACTCTATTTGACTGTTACCTTTTTATGTTAACATGCACTACACCTTGCTCTTTTTCTCATGGTCCATAATTCAAAATCTTTTCCAAATGTACTATATATGCTGTATTTTATATACACTTGGTATTTTAGTTTTGTTCTGTTATCCTTAAAAATGGTTTTACTGAGCTCTCAAGGTCTCATTACTTTAATGACCAATGACTGACCACTGGTGATTTGTTTACAGCCTCTGTTATCTTCCTGTTCTTGTACTTTTAAGGCCTCTGCTATCATCTTTCACTTACACTCCACTACATTATTATTCTAGGGTCATAGACAGTTTACACAGAACTGCTTTGTATTGTTACCTGTTACTTGCAGAAGCACACCAAAATTGTTATACCGCTACACAAGTGCATAATGCTAGCTAAAGCTAAAGAAGTTACGTAATAGTTACCTGGTTGTTAAACTGCTGTTGTTTTAGCTAAATGAGCTAAAATAAAACTCTAGGTAGGATAGAAGAGTCCAGACTAAATAAACTTAGTAAGGCAGTCCAGAAGCCTTCCACAGTCCATACAAAGGCTGTATTCTATTACCATCAATGGCATCACTGTATTTGATGGGCTGCTCAACTATACAGCTATCTCTATTTAGCCTCCTACATTACCCTGAAGTCTCTAATTCCTCTGCATCTTCTCAACACTTTCTCAACTTCTGTCCTCTTGCCCCTAGGTAGAAATATTCCACAAACCACTTCTAGGTGATGTTTACTAAACAAAGCCTTCAAGCAACCCGTTCAGTATTTAAAGGTCATACTCCACTATGCTGCCAGGCAAGTAGAGGCATCATAACTCCATTATCAGGAGTCCACACAGTTGAAACTGTGCTGCTGCATCCGTCCTGGTGAGAGACTATTTCATCAAAATGCAGAATCAGTGATGAAATAACAGTGGTCACTGTAGGTGGAAAGGAAAAAAAAGATGTATAAGGCAGTTTGGTAAGGCCTGAGTCTGTTGTGTGTCTGACCAGTTTAGAGTATACAACTATGCCCTGTATTGTGAGTTACTCACTCCAGTCCTTTGTCCATAAAGGCCAAACTACATGTTAGATCAACAGGAACAGCTTTCCACTGTACAGAACTGCATACAGAGCACACACATCAAGGACTGTCAGGGAAGGTATCAGCAACAGTCAGTGAGCAGTGCAGGCAGTGAGCACTTTGGAGGACCTGTCAAGACACACATCCAGAGTCCCCTCTCTCTCTCCACACTGCAGACACAGGACAGTACTAGAAGACTCTTTATCTGGACACCAAGAATAGCAAGAACACCTTCAACTACTCAACTATGAGTCAGCTAGAGGCCTATTGACAGAGAGGCAGCAAGAGTTTTCTATATTGACACACACATTTACAGGGCACAATGCCCAGCACAAGCACCACTTTCCTCCCTCCCCTCAAGCTCCTACATACAGACATACACACACCCACCAGGGACTCTGCACTTGGCCACGGAGCAACACAGACAGCCCACCCTGCTGCAAGCAGATAGAAAGCCTACTCTGGGCCAAGTAGACAAGACAGGGAGATAAACCTCTGCCAACACTCAGCCACCCCAAAACAGTTGCAGATGGTCATCTCACAGGAAAGAGGCTTTTACTACCAATCCAAAACCGGGCTCACAGGAATCACAGTCAGCTCCTGTACTTGCTCTGCTAGGTAGCCTTCCCAAAGAGAAGGGACAGCATGGAAACAAAAGGCAACTTCTGGACAGGCTGCACTTGTAACACTTGCTTTTACAGCCTGTACAAGCACAGCACCATTCAGCCACTCTCTTTTTAAACATCACATTACTCTCAAGAGTTCCAGATATTAAAGAGGGATGTATTGGCATAGCTGCCTTATAAAGATGAATTGCACAACTGAAACAACTAATGCCTCTTCTGGAGGCATTGTAAGGGAAGGAGGAAATAGGTGCTTCAAAGTGACTTTGTCATTTTCTGCAAAAAGTTCAGAGAGACAACTCCAGTTATCTAACCAAGAGGGTGAGTGGGTATCATATTCAGTATGTCAGCAACAGCATTTATTTATTTTGTGCACATTGCAGTGGAAATTACAAAAAGGCAAGGATCTTTTGGTAAAGAGTAGGCTCAGGCGACTGAGATCAAAACCTTAAGTAAAAGGTACATATCTATATTTAGAACTCAACTCCTTCTTCTGCCCATGGTAAATGCTGTTTAGCACAATCTAATACGTTTCTAAATGTCTCCAACGGCACTGAAAGGAAAACATAGATTTCTAGTAAAAGCACTGGATATCACTGATCAGAGACTTTCACTTGTACACAGCAGAGGAGCCTTCATGTTAATAGGATTCTATGAGATTTCAGTTTAACAGCAGCTCCCCCTTTACACTGTGCAGTAATGACTGGCATCCTGCTGATTCACAATGCTACTGAGGTGATAATGAAGCATTTGCCAGATAGAAAGTTACAAAAGCATCAACAATTAATACCAATGAGGGTTAACATCATATCCGTGGTTTGTTAGAGGGGAAAGAAAAAAAAGAAAAAAAAAAAAAAGAGAGAGAGAGAGAAAAGCAGGTAGCAGAAGACTGCTGGGCAAAGTGGGATAACACCCTGAATGGGGAAAATCTCATTCCAAGACATTTTACTTTTTACAATCCTGCTTGTCAGCATCCTAAACAGCTGCCAAAAAAATGCATTGCCACAGAATGTGACAACTCCTTTTTTTTTAATTTGATCACTGACACTGATAGATTTTATCTTTTCTAGAGCAAATAATTATGGTTCACATATCAGACTGTTCAGCATTCTATGATGGGTTGAAATGCATTTTTTCAGTGCTTCACATCTCAATTGAAAATACAGACATCGATATTGTTACTTAAAAGTTTTCCAAAATGGAACACTCCAAACCTGTTGCAAATAAACCTCCTCAACTTTAAGTTATATCTGAGGAGTAAGGTAATATCCTCAAGAGTGTTTCAAGCCACCAAGTGAAAAATAAAAGCCTTGAATGAAGAAATTCCAGTTGGCAGATATACTTCCAGATATTAGCTCAGGTGCATAGGCAAAGGACAGTAGAGAAACTTGGCCAGGGATTGAAATATTAGATTTTTATTTTTTTTTTCTGTGTATCTCCTTCATGTATGAATACTTGTCTAACCATCTATTTGAGTGCCTGTGTCCTATGTTCACACTAACTCCCCTGCTACCCCTTGTGTAATACCTCTTTGCCCTCAGCAAGGAGCTTCCATTCTTATGAGTTTTTCAGTCTGCTCTTGAAAGGAGAATGTCATACCACTTTTACAGCTTTTCTTTACATTCTCAGTTTACCCAGACTTCTTTGGTACACCTGATGGTACCTCACTGGCGATACTATAACCGGACTGATTTTTGGCATAGATTGCCTCCTTGTCTCAGCTGAGAACGGGTTTAGGAAGCAGGAGTCGAGCTCCCAACCTGTCAGGTAGTGCAGAAGATTGTACACCATGATAGTCAACAGGTGAGGTCTGAAACCTGTTAACTAAGGATTAATCTACATAGGATACCACTCTGCCACGTTAATATCCTCTCTGCCTGTCACTTTTAAGGACCTTCTCCAATCTCTCGGGGGAATTATTCTTCGAAAGAGGTTAACATATGATGTGAATGGAGCTGCTTGACCCCACCTCTGGAAATGGATATTCTGAAAGAGCAATTTCCTTAAAAAAAAAAAAGGGCGGGGGAAACCCTTAAAGCTCATTTTTAAAAATAGATAAATCATATTACTTATTCCTGAAATTCAAGTTCAAGATCATGGTTTTGCAAGTGGCATTACAACAGTGCATGAGGAAAAATGTCTCACCTTACCTCAAGGTGCAACATTCCAAGCTCACAGCTTTGCCCTCTGTTACAGTTTCTGCAACTTACCCTAAGTCACCTTGGAATTCCTCAGACCAGTCTACACTCCTGTCCAAATCAACCCACTCCAGTCTTAACACAAAACGACCTCTCAAGAAAACTTAAGATTGGCCATAACTTGTGCAAAATTATGGCTAATTTTCTCAGTTGCATTAACAAACTCTTATATGCTGTAATGTCATTCTCGATTTTCCTACTCTTTTCCCTCAGAATGAAAGCAATTCTCAGGGGGTCTGAAACTGGATGAAACAGGAATACAGGTAATCCACACAGAGAGGATGAGGGATGGTCTACATTCTTACAGGTACTGCTAAGGCCAAGTCTTCCCCAGTACACTGAGTTATGTAGGTTCACAATGACAAAGTATGTAAAAACATTCCATCTAAGCAAAATCCAGGATGTTTTTTTTTTATCTGTGTCCTACAATAACATTCTCATATGTGGTCTTAGGGGTACCCTGTAATTCACATCTGATCCAGACTTCAAAACTGGGGACTTTCTCCTATACAGAGATAGCAAGTCCTCATGCAAATATGAACATAAGTGTCAAGAACCATCAAGAATATTCATCCTTCTAAGTGGTAAGAAGGGTCTTGGATCCAGCTTTATAGAGCAATTTCTTGTTCCTGATCTTATACACTTGCAAAGTGACAGATTTCTCAATAGGTGGACCAAACCCTCAGAGCAACTTAGAAAACTACAGATGTCTGACTACATGGTAAAAGATCTTGCACTTGAAAAGCCTTTTTTGCCAGTTAGTGTTTTCAGGCTACTGGCCAAGATTGCTAAATCCATTAACACTGCTATCTGCAAAGTGAATTCATCCCTTGCATGATTATCGTCACTCAGCTCCATGCCAGGGTCACACTGAGCACACATATCTGCATTAGAGCAAACAGCATTCTTAAAAAAAAATGTGTTTCCTTGTTACTGCAAACCCAGTACTTGTCATCAATTCATCTGACACGTGTCAACAGAAACAGGAACGATCAACACTTGAAGGTAGGAGCAGACACAAGTGTCATGCCTGGGAGGCTGATCTGTCCTTCTATTGCTCATGATGCCTCTTCTCTCCTCCTGACTATGACAGAAAATTGAACCCTGCAGACAAGACAAAAACATCCCTTTGGAAGTAGCTATTAAGACTTGATTATGCCAGGTCTCCAGGGTTATTAATACTTGCTGCCTGTGGTTGCCATTAGCTCCCATCAAGTTTTAATAATACTTTCTGAAACAGAACTGGCAACATTTCTCACATCCAAATTAACACCTCATTATTTTCAATCTGGTGAGGGTGAAATGAATACAGAAAGCTTGTTTTTTCACTTTCAATTTTAGAACAAATATATGTGGTTTTATAAATGATCATTGTGAGATTGCTATTTTTCTAGGTTTTGATACCTCCCAAAATTGTGCAAGTCTTTATTTTGCAAGTATTCTTCAGGGGTAATGTCAAGTTGCTTACCTTAAATGCCTTTTAACTTAATCCCAAATGTCAGTTCAACCAGACTTTGGCAGTGAATTAACTTCTTCACTCGGAGTTAGGGCAGCTACTGTGCAGTGGATTCAAGGACAGTACAGCTACTCCAAACTAGCCTTGTGCAGGCCTCCCAAAATGCATATTAGAAGTGCTTTTGAGTCAAACACTTGCCAGAGATCATCCCTAATGTTTTTTTTTGGGATTCAAGCTATTTTTATAAAATCTGTCTCCATTTCATCCTAAGGTAGGTCTATAAAAGTGAGATGAAGTGCCTTTTGGAGATGCCTGGGTTTTGTTCTAAAATATATGAAAAGACTAAGGTTACTCACTAGGCTCAGACAACAAACTTTTAGACTTGCAGAGTTCATACAAATGAATGCAGTCCACAACAGCGTAGCTACTATAGGGTGTATTGTTGTCTAGCTTATTTAACACCCTGAAATATCCATGTGAAGATAATAACCCAGAAGGCTGAGGAAAGCAGTTGTTTTGTTCCCATTAAAAGCACAAGAAATAAGATTAGTCATTCCAGCTGCCTAGGATGCACTAGATTCTCTGAAATTCTTTCTTGATATAAAAAAATCCCAAATATATTGTATGCCATTTTACTGCTTCTTTGAAAAGCTATTAGTTTAATATCAGAACACATCTGCACCTCAAAACCATCAGGACTGCAATCAAAAGCATGTTGGTGGAAATATTTTTTTAAACAATCCAGTTATTTAACAGTCCTTTATGTCATTACCTTCTGGCACCTTTTCCAATTATGTACTGCATGACCTTACACTAACATGAAATAATCTATAACTTTTAATGTGTGTTGGTGGGTTGATGAAAGACTAGAAAAAATATTGATTTTTAAAGTATTTGTTCTACACAGCATACATTTTTCCTTGGTATAGTCAGAAAACATGACTACATATGACAAGTATGGTGTAAGAAGTTCCTCAGATCACTGAAAGAACATTTAAAACTCACATTTCTGCACTGAAACTATGACAGAAAATGGTTTGGGCTTTTTCCACATATATTACCAAGTATGTAGAGAAATAGATGCATATCAAATTGGAGCAACACAGTTGACTCTGTCAGTGACTGACATAGAACTAGAATGGTTGTAACACTGTAACTGGAAGATGCAAGAGTTTCAATTAATTTCACAGCGAAAGAGATTTTATCATGGTGTCTTTTCTTTTTCCATCAAAATCTCCCTTGTTCTATTGTTTTATCTGGATATTTTCTTATGGCTCCTTCTCTTCCCTCCAACCTTTGAAAAAGACTGGTTGTCAATGTACTGCATTCTCTCTCTGATCTGCTATCTCTAAAGGCTGTTCTCTAGCTGCTGTCAGATACTACATAGCTGATGTAATAGATACTGCAAGGAGGAAGAAGGTGAGAGATTTGATAAGGAAAGGGTTGAGGAATACTGCAGATCAAAATAACTTTGGGACAGGTAGATTTGCCGAGGTCCAGCAACAGGCTTGTTGTCCTTCAAAGGGTGCTGTTTAGGGAAAGCCATGACAGAAAAGCACTGACCCACCAGTTTACTCTAGTGCTGGCTGAACAGAGGAGCAGCAGGTCTCTGATAGATATATATTGAAATGCAGGCATTTTTAACTGTGTTATACACCTCCATCTTGAGCTGCAACCTCAGTCTACACAATATTACTTAAAGTTGAGAGCCTCCTTATATACCTTCTATATTAATTCTAAATACATCTGTTGCCAGTCAAAAGTCAGGGATTTTTAAGGAAGAAATCCATCGCTCGGCCCATTGCTATAACAATGCCTAAGAAACCTCATGTCTTTGCTTGGTCTGAAGAAACACATTGCCACATTCTTTGGATGGAAAATTGAAGCAAAGTATCTAAACTATGATTTCAATCCCTGGAAGTCAGCTGCACATGCCAGGATTCATCAAGGACTGGCCTGGGTATGAGCAGGATGAAAGTATTTCTGTACTTGGAGGCTAGAGGGAAAACAAGAAAAAAATTTACAGGTATGGAAAAGCAACCTAAAAAATCTCCCATTACTAATGAACAATTTACCTGGTTGCACCTCTGTTCAAAATTCTGTTATAGACTGTTTTTCATACATTGTTAGCTTAAGTACTGTCAAGGACTTGAGAGCTTATACTCTTTGTCTTTTAATGTACAGAAAGTCTACTTCCTGACACCCTGCCTTTTGTCTAGTGTCAGCTGCATAGGGAGATGGCCAACATCAGCAGCATAGGCAGGATGCCACCCACATTATTCACGTAAGGTAGAATTCTCTCGCATCACACTACCACAGGTGGAACTAAGGAATGGCATGATTCCTACCCACATTCAAAAGGCATTTGCACAATTGGCTCTTGCGCCAAGTGAACGCGACACCAAGTATCCCTGGAAGTCCAGCAGAGCCATGGCATTGCTTATGATCCTTTGTTTGCTACTGGAGATTTGGTGAGTTACCATATGCTCACATTTCCTGCTGCCTCAATAAAACCTTGTCAGACTCCATTACTGCTCTGACCACAAATGTATAGAAAGCCTATCTCCTGAGAAGATCTATAAATTCACACAGTTCACTATATATGTAAAAGAGATGATTGTACGTACATGTTCCAGAAAAGAAAATACTCTGTTATAAACATTTCAATTCATCAGCAATATTGACATCATAACACTGACATCTCAAAGATAAGATTATCAGCTCAGATCACTGAAAGCAGAATGGTTTAAAATTTTTAAATTTTCTATTTAATACATATATGCTGCAGTTCTGTGAAGAAAGGGTCTTTCAAAACTTTGTGTTTATGGTCAAAAAATCTGTCCTTTTTCCCCAAACACTGGAAAACAGAAGGAACAACAGCTTTTCTTCATGGCATACTACACTAAGCAACCATTGAGTATGGACCATCTCAGCTGTCAATCTCACCAGAAGAAATGCTTGCATCCTATACTGTTTTCCCAATTATGCACAGGAGCTGACACACTGCATAAGGGACTTTGCAAAACAATATTCTTAGAGTGTCTGTACTTTCAAGTTACTCCGCAGTTCAGCAGCTGTACTACATATTGCTTAGTCGCAGGTTCTTACTCCTGTAAAGAATGAATATAGTACCACTTTTCTACTCTGAAATACCACACGAACAACACTAATGGAGCAGCACAGGAATAGTGCAATCCAGCTTTTTCTGCTGGCTCAGATTATGCACAACATCTCATGAAAGAAGCAGGAAAACATTTATGTATATTTTTATAAAACTGCAGCAGCAAGGAAAAGCTGTGTTTTCTTTCTGTTGGGATTAAAAAAGGCTAAAGGAAACAAAGAACAGTCTATGATGCTTTAGAAACAACTTGTCATATCACCTCTTATCTATTCATCCATGTAGTCCTGTTGCATTTAATGTCATTATACGGAAGTGCCGTCATGGACAAATCACGTGGCCAAAGTACATGATTCTCCTTCAGAATTATACATCCACTTTTGGCAGCTTGTTCTCCCTTTTGCAACAGCACTCTCAGCCTTCTTTTATCTTCTGGTCAGTTGAAGTGGGCAACAAAAAAACACTCAGGCACTTTTTTTCAAGCTGCAACTTGAAATAAAATCCTGAAGCCTAGATTTCAAAGACTTTTTCTGCCTAAACAGTCAAGTATATAGTGTTCTATGAAGTCTTATTTGTAAAAAGCCAGCAGCTGCATGTTTGGAAATGCTAGGCATCCCTCACTCCTTCTTCACTTCATCTCCTTCCTTTAAGAGTTCCTGTGACTGGTAATGATAAAACACAAAGACATCCTTTCTGCCTCCCAGGGCAATGTGTAAGGACACAGTAACAGTGGGAAGTCTTTTAAAGCAAAAGGATTTGTTTATTCCCACAAAGATATGTCCAATAACACTACAGAAAGAAGACAATGCTTTCCTTAAAATTTTATCCATGAAGCTCTTGGGGACTAGAAGAAATTGTATGGGGCATGAGTCAGTGTTTGAAACAAGGTCTAAGTGCCATCCAAAGCATTTGAAGGCTGTCAACATCAGCAGTTTAGTGGGCAACACAGTGTCTATTCAAGTGTGACTTCTATATATGTCCACGCTGGAGTTATGTGCACTGCAGTAACGGGCAATGTTGGTACACATAATAAAAGTTACTCTTCCTGGTGGTACCAAGCAGAAAGCTGCACACTAGAGCCCATGTATTGTGCCCCTTCTGTAGTGAGGACAGTTCAGGGGGTAAGGCACCAGTCCTGTATTGTCCTAGCAATGACTGCATAGAAAACAATACTGAAAACATCTACAGATCATGCCCCTCCCTCTCATGTCAAGAGTTTAAAAAGGTGAGGAAGGTTATTGAAATTCAGGCATTGTTTCCTAAGCTTTGCATGGAGACAGTTTAGTAGACTTGCTGTTGTATAGTTGAACTTCCAAAACACGGATTTGTAGGCTTTTACATCAATTACACTGCTCAATTCTAAATTGTTATTGAACAGGTATTTTCATCTGACCACCAGCAACGTTAAATAAGCCACAGGCCAAGCAGGCAAGAAGTTCCATTAGAAGTCCCTGAAAACTTTGCAGATAATTGGTTTAAACCTTTTTCAGCTGTCATACTACCCAGCAGAAACACAGAAACCTTGGAATGGACTGCTGCTGGTTACCCACAAACTGCCTGGCTATTGACTAGCTATTGGCACTTGAAACACTGGCCAGAAAAATGAGACTTGACTATATGTGTCCTGCACAAAGTGATCAGATTAATCTAGTGGGATATGGATAAAAAATTTAACCGTTTTTCTGAAATGAGCGGAGCCTAGTGGGTGACAAAAATTGCAATGGGTAGCAACCACTAATTTGCCTCAGTGATGGAGGAAGTTCCAAGAGCTGGTCTGGGCTACAAGATTAGCAAAGCCATTAGAAAGCAATAAATAATTAGGGCAATAGCCACTTGAAAAGGAGTCACCATATACAGATGTCTAACATCTACAGTAGAGAAAGTGCAAGGAAAGGAACTGCTGCCATGTGTAAGAGGTGAGATGTCCACCATGGATGCAGTGCATAACTAGCCAGAGCAAGTGCCTTGCTTCCTCACTGGTACTTACCTGGTCTAAACTGGACTGATGGGGTTGAAGCTCTGATTTCTGTGTACACATGTATGTTGTGGGGAGGAGGGGAGGTGTGCTTATAGAGCAGGAATTGCTACCCACTTGTTATACCTTTCCTACCAATAGATAAAAACCTGTCGCTGAACAGTATATTTCCCTTCTAGCAGCCACCCTACCCTGACTCCGGTGACATTGGTGGCCAACATCAAACTTAAAAGCAATGCCATTAATTAATTCCATGGCTGGCTTTTTTAACAATATGTCCAAATGAGATAATTACACACAGAATTACACAGAATTATCACAGAGTCTGGAATAGACCTTTGAGATCATCAAGTCCAGCCTAAGACCTGACACCACACCACCTAGCTAGAGCATGTCACTAAGTGCCACATCCATAAACACTTCCAGGGATGGCGACTCCACCACCTCCCTGGGCAGTCCATTCCAGTGTCTAATGACCCTTTCTGTGAGGAAGTGCTTCCTAAGATCCAACCTAAACCTCCCCTGGCACGGCTTCAGGTCTTGCCCTCTCATCCTGTCACTAGTTGCCTGGGAGAAGAGCCTGACCCCCACCTGACTACAGTTTCCTTTCAGGTAGTTGTAGAGAGTGATAAGGTTCCCCCTTGTGTCTTCTCATCTCCAAGCTGAACAACCCCAGCTCCCTCAGCCTCTCCTCATGAGACTTTCCCTCCAGTCCCTTCCCCAGCCTCGTTGCTCGCCTCTGCACCTCAATATCCTTCTTGAAGTGAGGGGCCCAGAACTGCACACAGTACTCAAGGTGAGGCCTCACCAGTGCTGAGTACAGGGGGAGAATTGCATCCCTAGTCCTGCTGACTACACTATTCCTGATACAAGCCAAGACTCCATTGGCCTTCTGTGCCACTTGGGCACACTGCTGATGCATGTTCAGATAGCTATCAACCAGCACTCCCAGGTCCCTCTCTGCCAGGCTGCTCTCCAGCCACTCATCCCCCAGTCTGTAGCAATGCCAGGGGTTACTGTGGCCAAAATGTAGGACCCTACACTTGGTCTTGTTAAACCTTGTAAAAGGCTTATTTGCCTCAGCTCATCGACTCAGCCTGTCCAGGTACCTACCCCTCTCCAGCAGATTGATACTCGCCCCCAACTTAGTGCCATCTGCAAATTTACTAAGGGTAGACTTGATCCCCTCATCCAGGTCATCAATAAAGATGTGGAATAGAACTGGGCCCAGTACTGAACCCTGGGGGACACCACTGG
>JAAGNO010009107.1:94068-127220 GCA_033439905.1 Ceryle rudis | reverse complement strand
TAGAGATTTTATTTTGCTTTTTTTTCTTTAAAACAACTTCTTTTCTTCCCTGCTCAAAAAATCTGAAATGCAGAAAAAAAAAAAAAAAAAAAAAAAAGGCAAGAAATGCAGAGGCAGACACTCAGTAGCTCCATATAAGCTCTCATCCTGGAAACGGCTTCTAACTTGCTAAATGCAGAGCACTGGTAAGCCTTCACCTCACTGTCCAGTCTTGACGAGCCTCCTCCAAAACAGCCTGTCACCACTTAAAGAAATCTGCTCACCTCCTCTGTTCTCTTCCCTTGCAAATTTTACAATTCTGCTCATTAGAATTGGAAGCAGCTTCCTTTAGCAGCACATAGCTCTCCTTCATTAAGGTTTCTTATGTTTGCAAGGACAAGTTCCAGTTGCCCTCACAGCAAAGTTTTTTTGGGTTTTTGTTGTTTTTTTGGTTTTTTTTTTTCTGATATGTGTTTTCACAAAAGCTCATCTTAACTGTATGTCATTTTCCAATTATGCAGTGCTGCATGTCTTTTCCTCCTTCTCTGGATTGATATGTTCCAGCACTGTACTTCATGTCAAACACTGTGCTATGTTTGCCCAGTTTCTCTACCCTCCCCAATTCTTCTGTTGATGGCTGTGTACCAGGCTGCTGTCCTCTTTGCCAATCTATCCCACATTCATCATTCCTCTTCCTTCTCCTTTTACACTTGAAATGCAAACTCTTTGTGGATCAATGTCACTTCTGCTTTTAATAGAAGACCTGTCTCTCCCTGCTACTCTCTGCATTCTTATCCACAGTGACCGCTGCAAGTGTGTTTTCCTCCTTGCCACCCATCACTCCTCTGGAGCTCCTGTTTGAACTACAGTTGCATTCCCTCCTTTGTCCACAGCGTGTACCTAAGTGAAGACTTTTGGACAAGTTCCCCATACTTACCACAGCAGGTGATGGAGATAAAGGTTCTCTAGTTTTCTGCATGCCCTTACAATCTGCAGGCCACACTGATGAAGAAGCATGTCATGAGTTCACATGCACACACCTGAGATGTGGGTCTCTATGTTGCCCACTGTACTGTCACTCCAGTAGCTGGATGCCTATAGCGACATATATTATTCCCAGAAAAGGTTACGCAGTTTCGAGTATCATTGATGTAATTTTCTTATGAGACTACATCCATAAACTATGCTTCAGAAAGACTACAGCAATTATGAAAGAGGTATCTGTATTTCCCTAAACCAGGGAATTTCTCATTTTATACTTACTCACCACAGTATCAGTCCTAACATGGATTCTAACTTTTCGAAGGCCAGAAGAGAACATGGAAAACAATTGAACTGGAAAATAAACATCCCAGTGCTGTCTTCAAATATCAGCGTGGATTTACAAGATAAGTTGGGTTTTTTTTCCTAAAATGACATTTCACTAACAATCATATAATAGATTATTTTTAATCGTATGCAGAGTTATCACCACTATCACTATAATTCTGCAAATAGTACTTCAGGTTCTGAGATCTGACACATTATGTGTGCTGCAAGCAGATGCTGTAGGCTGGGAATACAGCTCTTGCAGAAACTGTAGTCCGGCCACAGTAAAATCTTCCTTTTGCATCTTTAAAATGCTATTGAAGGGCAAAGCAGCCTCCGATTATTTATGAAGTGTTTGAAATATTTGCACTTACAAATCTCACAGCCATCTCCTCCTGTGGAAAGTCTACCAAAGGAATGTTCCATCACACTGTGGTGTAAGAAAAGTGCATGGCTGAACTGGCAATGTGATCCTTTACTCTCTGGGTAAGGTTGTATTACCCAGTGATAAAAGAGATTCATCCCATCAACCACATGCAGATATGCACTATTACTCCATCAATTACTTTTCTCCCCAGTTGGAAAAAATAATAATAAATTCTGCAGTACTTCACATCTAGGCCATTAAGAGCCTATAAACACTAATATTTTTCAAACAGGCATGACCCAGCATGTCATGACAGTATATAGACCCTCTCTGTCTCCTACATTTATTGAAGAATGTGGTTAGAGATGTCATCATGCTTATATTGGGTTTATGTGTCAAGGTGTTGGACTGCCAGGGCTGCAAGGGTGGTCTCTGTGAGGGGATGTGGCTATACTTTGCTGGACATAGCTGGTTCCAGACAGCTCCAACAGACCCATCATAGGGCACAGCTGAGCCCAGCAGCCAGGATGGTGGTACCTCTCAGACAACATATTTCAGAAAGAGCAAAAACTACTGTGCAACAGAGTGTAAGGGAAAAAAAGTGTGAAACATCCCTGCAGACACCAAGGTGAGAGAAGAAGTTGGGAAGGGGAGGTGCTTCTCACAGTAGAGCAGACATTCCCCTGCAGCCTGTGGAGAAGACCACGGGAAAGAAGGTTGTCACCCTGTAAGCAGACGGAGGGCCATGTTGGAAAAGATATCCACTCTGCAGTTTATGGTGTACACCATGACAGAGCAGATGGACATGCTCCAACTGAAACGAAGACTGTGGAGAGGCCATGCAGGAGTGGGTTTATCCTGAAGGCGTGCAGCCCATGGAAGGACCCATGCTGGATAAGGAAGAAGTACAGGAAGTAACGGCAGAGTTTGTTATGATCTGACTGCAGCCCCTATTCCCCATCCCCCTTTATCATTTGGCATGTGAAAAGGAGCACATAGAGGAGTCAGGAATGAAGGAGTGAAGTTGATACGGGGAAGAAGGGGAGGAGGTGTTTTAGTCTTTGTTTATCACCATCCAACTCTATTTTTAATTGACAATAAATTAATTTTCCTGAAGTTGAGTCTGTTTTGCCCTTGATTCTAACTGGTAATGATCTTCCTGTCTGTATCGTGACCCATGAGGTTTTTTATCCTATTTTCTCCACCTGTCATGTTTAGGAGGGGGAATGAGAGTGGCTAGCTGGGCATCTGACAGCCAGCTATAGTCAACCCACCACAATGACTGACCATGGAAAAGCAAATGATGATGAAAAGGGAAAGTCTGTAGAAGTGCAAAAATTTTTACACTGACAAAGGAAAAATCTTGTAACATGACAATATGTCGGTCATCCTGGCTGAGGCCACAATTCTCACTATACAGCTTTTTTCTGCTTCCAGCCTTTCTTCTCTTTGATGCTCAGCAGCTCTGGAGGACTGTATATACATGAAAACCACCTGTGGGATAGCTAGTTTTAATCCATTGATGCCTCAGGTGTTTGTTTGTTTGTTCATTTCCAGACCCTATGTCCTGGTCCTTTAGGAGTGCTTTCTCTTTGCTTCCTTCTCTCTACTGGTTCCATGCCACACTGGGGTTTATGCCACCTCCTTCTTCACCTTGCTCCAAATGCATTAGTACCTCCTTTTATTCTGAACTCCTTTAGCAATAGTACATTCCCATCTACTACCACAACATGTAAAAAATTTAATGGCTAACAGTAATTCATGTCCCCTCTGCAAGACTGAACAGTTCACTACACGACATTTCATTTGTTGAGCTGTTGCCTTAAACTGCCACAGCACCTCAGAACCACATTAAAATTATCATAGAAAAAAATCCAATCACTTGCTAATGCAAGATAGTGACTCAGCTCACCTACAATGCTGCAACTACTGAAACTGGGGTGATGAGTAACAGAAGCATTAAACAATTGGATAGCTGATAGCTCTTTATGTAAAGAGTGCTAATCTCTTCTGTATTTTTTTTTCATAGCTTTTCATATCTGTTTTTAATGTTACAGCACTGAGCTTGCTTTACAGGCAAACTAGCAGAAATCGGTAGCCTGGTGAATGCTTTCTCCCCACAGTAAATAAATAAATAGATCAGAACTACCTTCTGTTCCCATTTTAAGGAAAGAAGAGAATATGTGGGTTTGTTCAGGCTAAAATATTAGTAATAACGATCTGTCTTCTTACTGGATGTTTGGATTGTACTGTTAGCCCTTGTGTAACACTACAATATGCACAGAAATTTGTAAACTTTTCCTGAAATGACAATGATACTGACTTCATTTTGATGGCAGAAAATTACCTGAGCCACTTTTATAAGTTTACTTTCTGAGCTGTTTCTTCTGGTTTAATATTGTAAATTTTTGTTATGTAAATGATTTTCAGCCTTTTAATAGCCTTTTAAAATGTAATGCTTAAGTGTAATTTCAAACAGCTTTTGTTATTGGTTTTATGAATGGCAACATTTGACTTCAGTAAAGGTGTTGCTTCAGCCTTTCCAGTCATATCCCAGTTAATGTGTTCTCTATTAAAAAATACTTAATGGTTAGGTGTCGGAGGATGGGACCAGTTTTTTCTCAGTGGTGCTCAGTGACATGACAAGAGGTAACAAACACAAACCTGAACATAGGAGGTTCCATCTAGACATGAGGAGGAAATTCTTTACTTTGAGGGTGACAGGGCTGGAACAAGCTGCCCAGAAAGGTGGTGGGGTCTCCCATCTCTGAAAACATTTAAAACCTGTCTGGATGCATTCCTGTGCAACCTTCTCTAGGTGAACCTGCCTTGGCAGGCAGGTTGGACTAGATGATCTGCAGAGGTCCCTTCCAGCCCCTATCATTCTATGATTCTGTGAAAAGCCTGCTCTACTCTACATTCATATTACTAACAAGTTATGAGTAAAAGTTTGCTCAAAATTCTGAAACATTTAAGGATTTGTAAATGTTTTCACCAAAAATGTAAGCCAAAAGCGGCCAAAACATCTTACTAACTTCTGTGGCAGTTTTCCAACTATCAATATTTTTGTTAAATGTTTGAGGTGTCCAAGACACTTGGAAAGGTTCATCTAAGAGGTCTGGCAAGAAGGCTCAGAATATACACCTCTCCGAGCAGTTCTCAGCAATATTGGCAACACTGCATTATTTGCTTATAGAGTCAGAGAAAGGATTGGGTCAGGAGGGGCCTCTGAATATAATCTAGTCCAATCCCACTGCTATGGACAGTGACATCTTTCACTAGACCAGGTTGCTCAAAGCTCTATCCAACCTGACTTTGAACACTTCCAATGATGGGACATCTATGACTTCTCTGGGCAACCTGTTCCAGTGTCCCACCACTCTCATCATATAAGTTGTTTTCATTGTATACAATCTAACTCTATCCTCTTTCAGTTTAAAACTGTTACCCTTTGTCCCATTGCCACAGGACTTCATAAAAAGTCTCTGTTTTCCTTATAAGCCCACTTCATATATTGAATGACTGCAATAAGGTCTTCCCAGAGCCTTCTCTTCTCCAGGCTGAACAACCCAAATTCTCTCAGCCTTTCTTCTTAAGAGAGTATTTCAGAAGCAAGAAAGAAAGGTATGAATTTCAAATTACAGAATTTGTATAATAAATGGTAACGTTTTCTTATCTGAAGATGTTACAGTATTTCCTTATGTATAACACTTGTCCTTGGATAAGAAAATGCAAGAATATCCTAAATTTTCTTAACTAGTCTGAACTTAATTAATCTTTCTTAACCAGTTAAGTAATGCGATAAGCAACACAAAGTACAATTCTTTATCTATATTTTCCAGGCATCATGTATCTAAAAAACCATTTCTCACAGTTTGAGTAGAGGTGTTATATGTTTGAAATGATCTTGAAGATTAGATACTTTTACTGATTTTTATTTTGACATCTGCATTTACCTGCCTGTTCTACAAAGGTAGGATGGGTAGTTCTTCTGCACACAGCAGTTTGTGTCAGTTTACACATAGCACTACCTGTGCCTTCATTCATGCTATGAAATGCATGAAACATGGTGCTTCAAACAAACTGTCAATTCCAAGACAATATCAAATGAGAAATCATGCTGGAGGAGCATCCAGAAGTATGCCAGATTCAGCTACAACTCCTTGGTTCCTCAGGAACCCTTCAGGTGTAGAACATGCGTCTCTCTCCCAACACCTCCCAAGTTAAAAATCACAAGGTGAGGACCAGTGTGGCAAAGTTGCTCCCACTGTATGTGAAAATCAGGTTCCCTGAGGAACCTGAACATACACAAGTCTATGGGACTTGATCAGATGCATCCCAGAGTCCTGACAGAATTGGCTGATGTAGTCGCCAAGCCACTCTCTATAATACTTGAAAAGTCATGGCAGTCAGGTGAAGTCCCTGGTGACTGGAAGAAGGGACATGTCACACCTATCTTCAAAAAGGGTAAAAAGGAGCATCCTGGGAACTACTGACCTATCAGCCTCACCTCTCTGCCTGGGAAGATCATGGAGCAGATTCTCCTAGAACATCTGATAAGGCACATGGAGGACAGGGAGGTGATCAAGGACAGACAGCATGGCTTTACTAGGGCCAAATCCTGCCTGACAAACCTAGTGGCTTTCTATGATAAAGTGACTACATCAGTGGACAAAGGACGACCTATTGATGTGACCTATCTGGACTTCTTGCAAGGCCTTTGACATGGTCCCCCACAACATCCTACTCACTAAGTTGGAAAGATACGTATTTGATGGGTGGACTGTTCAGTGGATAAGGAATCGGCTAGATGGTTGCACCCAGAAGGTAGTGGTCAATGGCTCAAAGTCCAGATGGAGAACAGTGACAAGTGGTGTCCCTTAGGGGTCCATACTGGGACCTGTCTTGTTTAACATTTTTATCAGTGACATAGACAGCAGGATCGAGTGCACCATCAGCAAGTTCACAGATGATACCAAGCTGAGTGGTGCTGTTGATATGCCAGAGGGATGGGATGTCATCCAGAGGGACCTAGACAAGCTGAAGAGGTGGGCTCAGGTGAACCTCATGAGGTTCAACAAGACCAAGTTCAGGGTCCTACACCTGGGCTGGAACAATCCCCACTATCAATATAGGCTGGGGATGTGGTGATAGAAAGCAGCCCTGCAAAAAAGAACTTGGGGGGAGATGAGAAGCTGGACATGAACAGACAGTGTGTGCTTGCAGCCCAGAAGGCAACTTGCATCCTGGGCTGCATCAAAAGAAGCATGGCCAACAGATGAAGAAAGGTGATTCTGCCACTTTATTTTGCTCTGGTGAGACCTCACCTGCAGTAATGTGTCCAGCTCTGGAGCCCTCAGCACAGGAAGAACATGGACCTGATGGAGCGCGTCCAGCGGAGGGCCACAAAAATGATCAGAGCACTGGAACACCTCTCCTATGAGGACAGGCTGAGGGAGCTGGGATTGTTCAGCCTGGAGAAGAGAAAGAGCACGAGCACGAGCAGGCTCTAGGGAAAGTGACCTTCCAGTACCTGAAGGGGGCCTACAAGAAGGCAGGAAAGGGATTGTTTACAAAGTTAGCAATGGTTTTAATGGTTTTAAATTTGAGAAATTCTGTCCCAAACCATTCTATGATTCTATGATATTGCTGCTTTCATCTGACTGCTGAATATAGGTCTATATGTAGAAGACCATAAAAGTCTCAGATATTGATCATAATGACTAAAATATATTTTATATTGATAGTGTGCCACCAGCATATAATAGGAGCATTTTAGAATGGCCAATTTACCCGTTTCTAGTATTTTAGTCAACAAAAACCATCTAATAACTAGAAATCTTGCAATTCATCTACTTCCAACATTTTCAATTGTTTAAGCAGCACATTCCTCTGCAGAGCACTCTGAGTTCCCCCCTTTGTCTTTTTAAATGGTTAATCCCAATCACATAAAATTTGTACCAATTCTTGGTCTTTTTATCCAAGTGTAAGGGTCACTTTTGTTATTAATTCCATGTCATGAATCACAATGACTTCAAACCATGCTATCAATAACAAGCAGAAATAATTAGAACTCTGGCAGGTCTTCCACTCATGATAGACTCACAGAATGATGGTTTTGCTCATGAATCACAAAAACTGTCACTGATCTGAAATGCAAATGGTAATGTATGTTGCTCAGGTTGATCCTCAGGTTGAGCCTGAGGATGTCATCCTACGAAGGATCTTGAATTAACACCCACAAAATGGAAAGACTCCAATAATTTTACATGCTAGTGACACAACTTTCTGTGCTGCAAGCTACTAAGTTGTTCACTTCACAGACAAAAACCTCACAGTTTCTAAAATATACCAAGAATCCTCAGCAATCAGCCTAGACTCCAAAGGACTGGGTTTGTCTTGACCTGGGTCTAGGGCTCTAGACAGCTTAGAAGTTGAGATGGAGAATGATCAATTATTACATGCTGGGCTGACACTCTGCTAACACCTTGTCTGCCTGATTAACTGCTAAAATAAGCCTATAAGCATAACTACCATGCAATATTTCAACAGAATCAAAACATGCATTTTCTCCAAGCTGAGCACACATACCTGTTTAAAGGCTCTTTGGTGAGGCCAAAAAAACTGGCTCGTGGCTGTTACCACACCAGCTCCTCCTCCTCTGGTATTTAATCCTGGAAGGGCTTCAAGCTACATGGTCTCCCAGCCAATTTCTTTGTTTCCACCCCTTGTCAGCCACTCTGGGTCCTAAATAGCTTCTTTAGGAACCACCCCTTGGAATGAAATTTGTTTATCTCCAAATTTTTCACAACAAACCCCAAAAATAAACTCTATTGCTGCACAAGAAGAAATGTCCCCTAATATATATATATAAAATATATATATAAAAAAAAATAGTAAGCAGGCAATTAAGAAAGGTAGAGAGGGCAAATGGAATATTTCATGACTAGCAAAGGCAGATTCATGGGGATTGATCTGGCTGTAAATGCCTGTTTTATTTAAAAACAATCTTAGTCATCAAAAATAACTATTCATCATCAAGTTGAATGAAAAGATGTAAGTATGCAGAAAGGAATCTCCTCATTCAAAAAAAAGAATAAGGAGAAAAATTATTATATTTGTTTATAAAGAAAAAAAAAAGTCATATATAGCTTATATTGAAAGGTTTGTGTCAGAATAGAAACTGACTTATCTTGTCCTTTATAAAAGGGGTATTTTAATAGTTGAAACTGAGTCTACCAAATAATACAAAAACTTACTATAGAAGGTCCTTTGGAGGACATCCAATCAAACGTCCTATTCCCAGAAGGGCTAGCTGCAAGGTTAGGCCACATTGCTCCGAGCCTCGTCCACTCAAGCTTTGAAAACATTCAGAGATGGAGATAGCACATTCCTTCATTGATAGCACTCATCTGTAAATCTTTACTGTGAGAGAACAGTGACATTTTTTAAATCCTTAATTCTGCTCATTTTTAGTCTGGACCAGTAATTCTCCAGTATTTACAAATACATGTATGAAGATAGATGACTAAATGAGGTACCACTTATTTTTTTACTTTCAAATATATTGAAAACTGTGAAAAACAGAATATCTCCATCAGTCTGTCTGGCAAGGAACAATGGTTGGATAGTTACTGATCTTCCCAGAAAAGGTGTATTAAGCATTTACTTATAGAATGCCCTATACAGGACTCTTCTTCCTTAGTTTTTTTCACCAAACTTAAAAGAGTGCACCTAAAGAGTGCAGTGAGGGAGAAAAGGTAAAATCAGAGAGATAACTAGCTCTTGTGCACAACTCCCATCAAACTGAATTGCCTTCAAGGCTTTCAGTACCACTGCCCCCTTCAGCAGCTACAGTTAAACCTCTTATTAGTACAGCTTAAATTAATAATTCTTATTTCCAGAATATATTTGCAAGAAAATGGCGTTTTCTGTGACCAACACTTTTCTCAAACTTTTTTGTTAGCAGAGAACACCAGGTGCACCGACTTTCATGCACATACACATTTTTAAAAGGATCAATACAGTAAGTCAATAGTTCTTATTTTCTGACATTGAAATTCAAGTTCCCATTTCTAACATTTTCCTTTGATACCAAGTTTTCCTTTAATATTAGCTACCAAATATTATTTCATTTTCATGTGTCATACATGCAGCAAATACCCCAAATCCAGCTTCTTTTAAACATTTTAATTACTCTAATTTCAGATAGAGCATGGTATATGTAAGGAAGAAAATTGTTTCATCTTTGCATCTCCCATTAATCATTACACTGTGGATCCACTAATTGCTATATACAATTTACCAGTAAGATTGCTTACAGCTGATGTAACAGAACTGCAGCCTATCTTACTATTTTTTTTTTTTCACAATTTACTATGTTTTCATTTTTGTACACATCACTGCCAGATTCTTTTTAGTTTCCCAAAAAAATGTGAAAAGCTGAAAACCCTGTTGTTCTTTCATTACCCCCTTACGCAATGAATAAAATTCAGATATGTTCTATCAAATTTTTGCTATTTATCTTCTTTCTTTTTTCATAGAAGTGTTAATTAGAACTCCTAAAGATGTCCATTTTTTAAAATCTATAACCAGGCACTTTATGTCTTTGGTGCTTGCAAGTAATACAGATCTTCACTGTTCATGACAGATGACTCTTCAAACAGGAAGTCATTAACAGCAGTGTTTTCCAGGAGACTGATACTGAGAAATCAAACACTGTTCTGAAGTTTACAAAACAAACATTTAGATATCACAGAAAAAGAAGAAAAAAAAAGTTTCTATTGTAAAAGTTCCAGGTGGTTTTTTTTCTCCCCCCAGTGTTTTTCTCCATCTTCATAGGTACTCACTAGAATTCATCTATCATACAATAACTTTGCACTCAAGTTTTAGAATTTTTTTTTTCCCTCTGAATCCATATTGCCTATATTTGGACATACTCAGAGGGAATTTTGCTGCCTACCAATACGTTTACCAAACAGGGAAATGGACATATAGAAAGGTTGCATTTCTGTGCTAATCCTACTAACAACACATCAGTGAATTCAAGAAGATTGGTTTCATACTGGGTTTTCCATAATCTTCAAAGCCATCTCAATAAGCTGGAGAGGCACATGTCCATCCCCACACTAAACCCTAATTTCTATTCCACTGTACAGAGTGTTAACATTCTCGCTACCAAAACCATCATTCTTCAAAAGGTGGAAATTATTCCTCTCATTTTTAGTGCAGCTCCTCCCTACACTATCATCATGACTGTCTAGAGACTACAAGGAATTTGTGAATGCAGACCCAACTGCATCTATCCTTTCACATAAGAGAAGGCCAAATACTACTTTAGCAAAACACTTGAGCACTATATATGCAAAATTAATAAACTAACAGAGGATGAACTGCTTACCTAGCAATGCAACCAATCTTCTTGGAAAGAAAGTCTGATTTCCCCTTCTTTGTGAAACTAAATTTTATGCCAGGATTCTACTGTCCAGTCACATCATCACATGGAGGTTCTCCACTTCTATGCAGCTAGGTAAGGCTCCAGGGACAGCCCCAATAAAACCACCAAGAATAGCCATTGGGGTCCACGTTTTAAGTTGCACCAGGGAGCCTGGCAAAATCTCCATGCAATCAGAATCCTGAAATAATTCCTTTGTCCCCATAAACTCAAATTAGCCTTAGATAAGAAGAGTAATAAATGTGGTTAGAGGGTGGCAGTGACCAAGTACACCAGGAATAAATTCTGCCTAGTAAAAACATGTCACAAGGCACTACGAGCTCAACAGAGTGAGTGCTCAGGCTTTGTATGTACAGCATGGCTGAAAAGCTCAGAATCGCTTTTGCTGCCGCCCTCTTGCTCACCAGATCTTTCATGGTCCAAAAGCAGACTTCCCTTTCTTACCGGTAGCAGCAACAGCTGTAGGGGACAGTGTTAACAGAACCAAAGCACACACTGTTTCTTATGTGCAGCACAGTATACTGTGCATGGGCAGACATACTTGAAGTAGCTGTTGACTTACAGCAGACAGGCAGAAAAAAAGAGTACAGTTCTCAGTGATTCCACAGACATGCCCAACACAATTCTTTAAGTCTTATTGGTGACATTTTCTTTCTTTCTAGCGTTTAAGGAAAAAGATCTCTGCTGGCATCCTTCCCCTGACAACAAGCAGGGTCCTACAGAAGTCTGCAGGGTTTTATAGCCACAGAATATATTTAGCAGTAGGGACAAAAAGGTCAATTATTAACACCTGCGGGAAGCATACATACTATTCCATAAACTTAAAATGTATGCTGGGCTTTTCATTAGGATGAGAATCGATAGCACAAAACTTTCTTCATCTGAGTTTATCTCAAAACCTGTTTTGTGAACACTGCTTCAAATGATACAATGTTCCTGAAAAAGCAATGTGCTGAGGAAAAAACAAAGTAAGAGTGCCACCTACTGCTCTTACTTAACAGAAGACTGTTGAATGCTCGTTACTTTTCCTCACCTTCCATTGCACACTGAAGTATGCTTAGCCTCAAAACTACCTCAATGATACAAAGTTTACTGAGTATGTATTTTCATGACAACAATCCTTAAACCTGTTTCTGGCATTCACTAGGAATTGGTTAATGTTTTGCATTGAGCAACTTCAATTCAAATCTGTCACAGAAAACTTCTCCCATTTCTCAACATGCAAAAGGAAAGAGCTGCAAGATACAGAGAAAATTTACTGAGCAAGTATTGCTACCTGATTGTCCTGTTTGTATATTCTTCCCTAGGAATCTCCTGAAAGACACTGACAAGCACATCCTAATGTTGTACCAGTTCAGTCATTGTCCATAAAAGGAATGCTTTCTTGTAACAACCTTAGCATCATAACAGCACTAAAACAAAAAATAGAGATAAGTCCTCAAAAATACCCCTGGTATCTACAAGAAAATAGCAGTAAGTAGTAGTTAACAGATATTAAATCCAGTATTTTGATTTTTCCTTTGTATGTTAAACAGATCAAATAAAATAAACTATCAAATTCACAGAGAAATATTTAATTCCCTCAATTTAAACAGAAACAAACTAAAATAAATATTACTCCAAATGATTACATGGAAGAAAACTCACATTCTGCTTGAGGTCTTCTTCCTCAGACAGCCCTTAGGAGTCTTATTTTCTAGTTTATGGTCTCCAGTAAGGACAAACTTCTGAGTTGTTATGTAATTTTAATTAACTGAGGATAACATACTTAACTTGAGCAGTTAAGTTGCATCTACATTTAGCGAGCAGTATGAATGTGCTGAGTGTCCATGCTCACAGTTACAAGGAACACACTTTGCACACACAGTCTGTGCACACGCTATGTTTTTTCTCCAAAACTAAGCAGAAAGCTACACACTGGGATGCAATCTGAAGTGCCCAGTGTTAGTGGGGACACAAACATATGCCTGGCCTTTCTATTTCCAAAGAAGATAACTTAACACAGTATTTACCTCATAAATGTAAGTCAACTTACACACCCTTACATAGTCAGTTCATGAGAACCAAACCAAGGGCAGCTACCTGAGGGTCATGACTTTGGTTCTGTCAAGAGTTTGTTACTCTGTTGAATCTAGTCAGGAAAAGGACCAAAAATTTCACTGGGAGTTCGAACAACATGATGGCAGTCTGTCAAGGTCTCAGGGAAGCTGATCTCTGTGGAGTCCCATCCTACACAATCAATGTTGCATCTATTTAAAAGAAAAAAAGAAATGAAATCAACATTTGAAAAATCAGGACAGAAAGTCTCTGCTAAACCCAGACAAATCCATCCCTGTTACACAGAGATGAAGAATTTTGTCTGGGAGAAGGAAAACAGGCTACTGCACTACTCAATCTGCAGTCTCTGGGGCCTGGAAGAGACCAGAGGACCCTCTTAAGAGATATTCAAAGACTTTGGGAAAAAGGAGATTAACCATCCTCCCCAGTGAGGACATCCTAATATCCTAGAGTCTCAGCATGGAAATTTCTGAAACAGAGGAGATTTGTAAGGTTAGAGCTCTGACTTTGACTCAGTATAGTACTGGTGGGAGATGGTTAATTCCTCTGATTCATGACTTCTGAAAGACTGCATATCAGTTGCTAGTTGTGAAAGCATAAACCTGATCTTTAAGGTAAAGATCTCTGCCTGCACCTTACCCTAGCAGAAGCTAATGCCACAACGAAGCCATGTTTCCACATAGCTGCAGTACTTGCACTTAAGGGATAGGGGGAAACGAAGGCAGAGCAGCTATTTTCATAAGCATAACATTTAATTTGTTTTCATTAGGATAACTGAATCAGTTTCTCTTCCTGCCCTTACGTGACTGCGTGTTACCCATGTAAATGCAGCATCTGGCAATGTGTTAGGAGTGTTCTGAAACCATAGAGTGACAAGTGCTGTTAAGCAGGGTAAAACTTAATTCCACTCCACAGAAAACAGCAGTTAACAAGGAAAGGATGCTACAAGGAAGACTGCAAAAGGGTCAGTGTTGAAGGTGCTGTTTCACATACTGCTGTGTGTGGGGTCAAGCACACAGAGAAACATTATTCTTTAACTGATAATGCAGGCTCTAGAATAGATCTGCAGTGGTGCCCCAAGTGTTACCACATTCTGTCATTGTCCTTCTGCTGCTGGGTTTTTTCTTCCTCATTTTGCGTTTTCCAGTATGCCATCAAAAGGCACTACAGGGGATAATTATATAAAAAATAAAACAAAAGATGCTTACTACTTTACTTTCTGGCAGTACTGGTTATAGGTACAAGCAGAGCATGGAAGGACTGGATGCAGGAAATTAAAATGGGAAGAGGGCATCTACAGTTACAGAATACTTTTACAAGAAGGCAGGGTAGGATAGAGCTACTGGGTAGATACTAATTTCTTGCTGTATTCCTCTGTTTCAACAGAACATGAGTTTTTCCCATCTAAACCCCAATACTGAAATTGGCTACCTTTTGTAACACATGGCACTTCAGTGTTCTCTGTGTAAAACAACTCCCATGACAATGTTTCAGATTAATTTTTATGTGTTTGACTGTCCAAATATTACACAATCCTGCAACTACAAACACTAGGTCTGCAACTAAGAATCCTGCAAATATAAGTTTGCAACTCTTTGGTCAACTGTTCTAAAAATCAGTCTTTGCCCAAAATGCTCTATGCAGTCTGCTTCTTGCATTCATCATTGACTTGGAATTCTCTGTGCAACTTGACCTTTCCCACAGGTTTTCTAGGCATGTTGTGTGTTAGCTTCCTAAACTTTTTTGCTGATATGATTCTCATACAATTCCCTGACAGTGCCTCAAAGCTTCCATTCACAGGTTTACTCCTTGTACAAGGATGATGGTTCAGGCTTGAGAGAAACGTTAAATCACTGTCCCTACTGCAGGAACCTACTAAGTTTAATGTGCAAGTTTCCTTTTCTCTGTAGTAGGATCCCTTGTGCAGGACACCTAATAAGGATGTGTATCTCAGCACTGTTGGGAAATCCTCATAACTCCATCTCTGATAATTTCACTGAAATTTCCAACAGAGAAGTGTCGTATAAAATTAATGTACAGAACAGTACGTAAAAACTCTGTCTCAATTTTCCCAACAGTGGACTTGTCAGCACTGGTGTGCTATTATGGGAGAGAACCTTAAATTAAAATACATATAATATCACACTGCCTGTGAAGAGCAAGTCAAAACATCAACACCACAGCAACGCCCCCAGCCAATCAGGAATAGACCAGCAAAGCCTAGAGACATATCCTACCAATCATGAGGGAATAACACTGTAGAACAACCCATGAATCTGTAAAACTTCAAACTGCAAAAGCTGGAGGAGGATTAACCGCCTGCTTCTCCAACCCCCTGATGCAAAATGTTGTAGTGGAGCTCCCACACCCGTGCCAGAAAATGACAACATACGAATACTCAAAGGTCATAAGCTTTTAGCACACAGATAGTAAGAACAGGCTGAGGTACTACATCAGCACTGTTATGTGTTAGATATAGAAATGCTTATAGCTTTGCAATTATTGCCATATTTGATAGTATGTTATATAAATGCTTATAATGTGTATATGGTGATTTTTATTTCCAGAGACCAAATGTGAGCAAATGTGCTCAGAGGGTCTGAGCCATTTAGTCAAACTATAGCATCAGAGCTATGGCCTGTTAAGGATATACAATAGATAACACCAAAATGTGACCACTCATAGCTCCAGGACCAGCAGGTGGATATACTGGCTTTCTAGCTCTTGGCTGTCTGGCTGCTGAATTACCACTGTTTTTCCACCCTTCACTCTTGATTCATTAGAGGAAGATGGTAAGCAAGAAGCCACGGGAGATCCTAAGTACAAGATTTATATCAGCTGTTCAGTCTCACAAATGAAAAGGCTGAGATGTCTCAGAACAGTATGTTCAAACAAATGTCTCTCCCAGTTGCTTATAATGCTCCTGCCACTCCCTGATCCCTGCAGCATGCCATTCCCCTGCATGCTAAAAATGAGGGGCAAGAGGGGCTAGAATGTGCCTTCAAGGTATGCTTTTAAGCAGCAAATACAATGGTGATAATAAGCTCTGGAATCATGTCAGAAACAATCATAAAAGTTGTGCTGCACATCCTAACTATTTCTATTCCTTCTTGCCCTTTTATTACAATATCTGTATTGCAACTTAAATGCACTGCATTGTGTGCCAGGTGCAATGCAGTCCCACACCAAAAAAATGTAAATGGACTTAATTTCCATACCATCCTGTGGAATGAAACAAGGTAGTATTTCTGAGCTGAAAAACAATCAGTGCAGCAATTTCGAGAGAAAAAAACTTCAGAGGGAGTCAAAGAGAAAGTAAAGTGTATAATTAGGAGCAGGATCTAAGACTGTCAGGACTGTTTTTTGCTTGCAACTACATTTTGTCTCTTCCACCCTGACTAGACAAAGACCGCAAAAGAAGTAAAATCAGATTGTTTTGCCAGAACACAACAAGGCTTTGAAATAATTCTGATTTTGGTGGGATTAATGGAATAATTTAATAGGCAATCATTTTGGTAGGTAGAGAACAAAAAGGCATTTGCATTTCAGACTGCCTGTATGGTTTGGGAATAGTGCAGGAAGAAAAGTAAGCGTGAAGAAGCCTGAAGCTATTTTGCACTTAGGAAAAAGCTCTGACAGAAAGTGGATGAAAGAGATGCAGTTAAGGGAATAAGATTCTGAAAACACATACAATAACATTCATTTCACTTCCAGGCTAACGCAATATTGTTTAGTGGACACAGCTAAGCAGGTAATTTTTCTCATTTAAATTGTGGAATCATGGAATCAGAAAAAGTCAAGTTGGAAGGGACCTTAGGAGGTCGTTCCAACCTTCCCCTCTAACCATGATCTACTATGTGGCCAGACCAGGTTGCTCAGGGCTTTATCCAACTGGGTCCTGAAAACCTCCAATAACAGACATCCCATAGCCTCTCTCAATACCTTTTCCATCATTTGTTTGTTCTCACAGGAAAAAAAGCTTTTCCTTATATCCAGCCCAAACTCCCTAGTTTCAATTTAAGCACATTGCATCTCATACTCCCACCACACCACCAGAAGAGCCTGACTCCATCTTTTTGATAAGCTCCTCATAAGCACTAGCAGGTGGTTATTTGGGCCATTTCTTCTGCAGGCCAAACAAGCCCAGATCCCTCAGCTCCCCCTACCCGAGACAAATGCATCAACTCTCTGTACATTTTGATGGCTCTCTGTTGAACTTTTTCCAGTTTATCATTATTGTCCTTGTATTTAAGGCATCCAAAGATAGATGCAGATGTGATCTAATGAATGCAGAATCCCTTAATCTCCTGGGCACACTGTTATACTGCACAGGAGACTGTTGGCACTGTCTGCTGCCATGGCACACTGCTGGTTTATGTTCAGCTTTTTGCCCTTCAGGCTCCCCACATCATGCTCAGCAGTGTTGCTCCCCAGCCAGTCAGTCCCAGTCTGTATCACTGGAAAATCAAAATTAAAGAACAATGTAGGTCAGAGCTCCAGAGGTCATCAAGTCTAAATCCCTGTCTCAAAAGCAGGGCTAATCTCGAGGTCAGAGGAAATGGCATCCGTCATCTAAACCTGAAACCCACAAATGACATAAACAAAACAATCCACAGGAAGTTTCAAATTCTATTTATAAAGAAATATTTACAACACTACTATTACTATTTTCCAAATACATCATAACCAACAAAAGCTGGTACTACAAAAAGATGAAGAGATGACAGCAGCTGCAAAAATAATGAAAGCACTCAAAAATAAATATTTGATAATGGTAAGGACAGGGAAAGTGAAGAATTTTAGTGAAACATGTATTAGAATGAAGACCAGACCCAGGCTCATTTCAGTTGCATTGGGAAGAAAATGTAAATTTAAGATGTTTTAGCACAACCACAAAAATCTTCACAGCAGGTAAAAATGATGGTCTGAAAGCAATCACAACAATGATCATCCAAACCCCTCTCCCAGGCTCAGTCTATTTCCACACTGAAACTGCTCACTGTCCAAGACAGTCAGTGCAATAAACCACTCCCAGAAGCAGCCTGGGAGAAAGGCAGAAGATGAATGGATGAGCAGCCCCTGTCCCCACAGCAGAACTCAGCTGTGAGATCTTTGCAAATCACAGAAGTTGGGCATACATGTCCCTAACCCCACCATGGGTCCACCTCCTATCTCTGCACTGACTCAGGCTCTGGTGAGGGGCTTCCCCATTCACTAGCTTGCCCATTTTCTTAAAGCTTTTTCTCTCCCTTGTGGAGACACAGAAGATATGTCTTAACCCTTCCTTTTGCCCCCGCAAGTCACCTGCCATGTTCCCCTGGGAGAACCTCAGCTCTGCTCACATACTTGGGGTGGCAGACAGCAGAGTCCAGTGCACTGCCAGACATACGTTCATGATTACATTAGCAGACAAAGGAAGAGATGAGAAGTGAGGAATGTGGAAAGGGGAGAGAACATCTTAGAAAAAGTAAAGGGAAAATTAAAGGGCAGCTCTGGTACTGTCCCTCTGGAATCTTATTTCCCTCTGGTGAGAAAAACATATTATCCTCATTGGGGTTCTGCAGTTCTTATGCCACTGATAACTCAGATCATACCCTCAGAACCAAGCATCCCAGAGTTGGCAGGAGAAGCAGCCGGAAGCAGCAGTTCACTCACCCTGACTGATAAAGGCAGCCCACCACTCTGAGTGCAGTGTCAAACGGAAGAATCACAAAAAAACAGGGGAAGCCTCCTAACACTGTCACTGAGGGTAATTCATATAAAACCAAAAAGCTCTTCACCTAAAGCTCTTCACTACATCTACCTAGATCCATCTGATGAGATGAATTCCACATGAAGCAGTGAATAAAAGTTATGTAGACTTTGCTACATTACTGTCAGTTGAGTTAACCAGAACTGTAATGGGACAGGGGTGCCTGGCTACTTTGCTTGTTTGTCAAGGTTACAGCTGCTGAGGTTGATGAACTTCTGCATCTGGTGGCTCAATTTCATCATAAGTCATCAAATGAAGTTCTCTGGCAAGGCTGAGTTCACACATTCTGACTGCAACTAAAAATCCACATCACAAACCAAGGAACAGTGGGCCAACACATTGTATGTTGCAGCAAGTAACTCAAGTGCCCTTGAAATCAATATATTGTATGAATTCCCACTTCTGCATTCAGAGATCTCTGCCTGGATATCAAACCCAGGGAGACCCAAAGGAAAACCTGAGCCTCACCTACTCCCAAGTAGACCCTCAAAGATTGGGTGGATGGAGATGAACATTCATGTTATGGACAAGGACAGCAGAATAACTGCAGCCTGTGATCCAAAAATCCAGTGTGTAATCTCTAATGTCCTGATCAGAGGATGCATCTGTTGTGATGCTGACTTAACCCATCATAATAGGACATTTATAACCTATTTATATTTTGCATTTTGTATCCTTCAGTTCATGTTTAAAGACAATAAATTTCCTCATAACATTGCCCCAAGACTCTGCCTGTTTAAACTGAGACTGTTATAAACTGTTTCACCCACAAAAGCTTGAAAAGCTTAGACAGCTCAAGACAACTCCATCCCTCATAAACAATGGAATACACCCTGCAAAGACAGAACATTTAATATACAAAATGAAAAGGAAAAAAATGGTGTAGAAGATGGTTTGCTCAGCGCAAGGACAACAGAAATTTCTATTTAATTTTTTCAAAGTCATTTTAAGTATGGATCTTCTATTGCAAAGTACTTTAGCTTCTTAAGGCAGAAACTAAAAATCACAAAAGCCAACCTGTATCTTAGGATCTTAATTAAACAAGACCATTAAAAATATCTAACTACCTGCTAATTCAAAGACTTATCAAATAAAATAAAAGAAGTTAAGCATTTCCCATACTTGTAAGGAATTTCAAAGCAAAAAGTTCTTTCCCATTCTCATGGAGAATTGGAGATGCATTTCCCTCAGCAGGAAGTATAAATGGCACCTCCAAGTGGTCTCTAGTACAACACTATGAGATCTACTGGCAAACATCTAGGGTAACCACCAGAAATATAATTTAATATTTAAGTTTGAGATTCCCTATCCTAAGTAGGTTTTTTGCCACCTAGCTTGTTTTTCCATCAATCTAAATTTAAGATAAACATCTGATTTTAGATCCTTTGCAATATAAAGAATATGAAGTTTTTCAGTTGTTAAAAGAGAAAAAAATTCCTTTTACCAATCTCCATTTTTTATCATTCATCCAATCTACTTGGATATTACTGTAGTGCAGAAGGAAAATGCACAGGAATCTTAATCTTACAACAGAAAACTGAGACGGTTTTAGAAACTACTTAAGTTACTTAGAGTAAGAAGAAGAAAATATATTACCATTGGTACTGTATATGTCTGGTTACTAGAGTACTTTAAAAATTTTGATCTAAATGTAGCATACTGTCTCTGCGAAGAAGCTGTAAAAAGACAAATACACAGGGTTTTCCCTATGAAAGAGCAATGCATCTGTTAACTTTTAAGTATCTTCTGTTTCACATTTCAGTCTCCACTAAAAATAAATTATAACCTATACCACACAAAATATCTGATAATACTTATGTATCTGCTACCACCTGCTGACAAACAGTGTTATTAACTTTATCCTAGTAATCTTAAAGAAGCAAATCCTATTTTCCTATAAGAAAATTTTCACTGCTGCTACACTGGCTGACAGTAAAAGCTACATGAATTTCTTAATACAGTGCACTGTAGGCACAATAAGACAATAATTTCCTACCCATCTACCTTGTCTGTATCACAGATTCACCACCGACCAGCATATCCTGCTCATACAGCAGCAACTGCATCCTTCATTCAGTGAAGCCCTTCAGCTATTGCACATGGTTACTGTAGTCGATTACTGAGCAATCACAAGAAAATTATTCCTCATTTACAAAAATCCAGAACCATTTGATATGTTACATGCATGTAAGGAAGAAGTTCTATGTAAGGAAGAAGTTCTTTACCATGAGGGTGGTAGAACACTGGAACAGGTTGCCCAGGGAGGTGGTGGAGGCCCCATCCCTGGAGACATTCAAGGTGAGACTCGATGAGGCTCTGAGCAACCTGCTCTAGTTGAAGATGTCCCTGCTTTCAGCAGGGGGATTGGACTAGATGACCTTTAGAGGTCCCTTCCAACCCAGACATTTCTATGATTCTGTGGCCGTAAGACTTTACAAATGACAATTCAGTTTCTTCCAGTCCTATTTTTCAATCTACAATGTGGAATCAATGTGAATGTTTTTCACCCTGTCTTAAAATTAAGAGCAGAATGGTAGTAGAATTACCACCTTTGCCTCATCTTACTTTATTTTACAATACTTAAAAGACTCAACTGGCCTCCAGATATTACTGTTCTTGAGAAAAAGACTACCAAAAGCCTAAAGCAAAACAGAGAAACACATCCTCCATTTCAGGTGTCTCACACTAAATTACCAAAGTGTGACAGGGAAAAGTGACCAGTTCACAGTTGTGACCTGTATTTGGCTATATGGCCCCCTAAACAGAAAAGGAAAAAAAAAAAAAAAAAAGGGGGATTTGTAATACTTACCTATACAGCCACTTCTGGATAGGTAAAAAAATAATAAAAAATAAAAATAATTAAAAAAAAAACCCACACAAAAAAAAAACCAAAACAACCTCCACAACCCTTCACACCTGATAAGCCAAAATGTCAGGAAAAAAAAAACAACTTCAGGAAAGCCAGAATGTGGAGCTATATATGACAGTGTGGTTAGTTTGACAAGGGTAATCAACTCTGCTGACTTAGGTGATAGGAATTAGAGTTTGGAATTCCTCTTTAACTGACAGGTCTTTAAGAGTGCTCGGTTCTTCCATATCGCCGTACATTTAGCAGAAGGACTTATAAATGAGAGCTTTATCCTTTTAAATGTTTTAGTCGCTTTCCACTGTGCAGTAGTTGGTTGCAACCTGATGGGTTGATGAAGCTCCCCCAGCAGCCCAACCCCTGCAGGACATTGCCGCGGGGCGTTGGGCGGCTTCTCGCGAGAATTCGGCGGCCGTCAGCAGCGGAGCTGCAGCCACCATGGAGCAGCCGCTGAGGAGCCCGCCGGGGCTGTCCACCATCCTGGCGGTAAGGAGGGAGCTGAGGCCGGGTTGGCTGCTCGGATGAGGAGAGGGAAGGAAGCAGCGGCTACTGTGTGTGCGGGTGGCGGAGTATGGGGGGGAAGCCTGCGCTGGGGTACTCGCTCCCTTCCCCAGCTTGTTGGGGCGGGCTGTTGAGCGCGGTTTGTGACTGCACTCGGTTGTGTTTGCGGTGAGGCAGAAAGCAAGGTGCTCTCTCTAGCTGCCTGGTGACACTCCTGCTCCTGGCACAGCCTAATCTGCTTTCTTTTTTGTCCGTAGAAGACGGACTGGTCCGAGCCCTGGCTGCTGGGGCTGGCGGTTTTCCACGTCCTTTGCTTCCTCCTAACGTGCATCTCTTTCCAGCACTACCGGGTGCAAATAGGGCACTTCCTCTGCATGGGTGAGTAGGGTGTTCCTGCGTCCGCGAACTGGCATTCCAGTGGCAAGGGGCGTGTGTACCGTTTAAGCTGCTAATATGGTCAAGTATTACCTTTTGGTCTCTTATTGGTAACAGTTTTCCTCATGTATTTGCACAGTGCACGTTTTTATATTTTGCAGCAGATAAAGTGCGTGCAAATGAGTAGTAATTTTGTAGTAATGCCTGTGTTTGTACACGATTAACTGTTACAGAAACTGCTATGACCTATAAATATTTAGCTAGTTTCCAAGCCTGTATGTAGTGACTTAAAACTGGAACATAGAGCTGGAATATAGGAGGTTCCATGTAAGCTTAAGGAGAAACTTTTTCATGGTGAGGGTGACAGAGTGCTGGAACAGGCTGCCCAGGGAGGTTGTGGAGTCTCCTTCTCTGGAAACATTCAAAACCACCCTAGACACATTCCTGTGTGACCTGATCTAGATGGTCCTGCTGTGGCAGGGGGGGTTGGACTAGATGATATTTCAAGGTCCCTTCCAACCCCTAACATTCTTGTCATTCTTTGTGAAAACTCTGGCCTTAGTGAGGATCTTAGATAAGTAAGATTTCTGATAAAAGCTATGTGTATCACAGCTTCCCAAGAAACTGTTGCTCTGTGGGAGTGGCAGAAATCATCTGGGAGTCACCTTATACTCTGTCTTATTCTAATCTTGCGGTTCAGAGAATATTGTCAGCTTTCACCTGGATTTCATGCCCTTGTGGCCAAGAAGGCAAATGGTATCCTGGGGAGCATTAAGAAGAGTATGTTGAGAACTCACGTGGAGTATTGTGTCCAGTTCTGGGCTCCCCAGTTCAAGAGGGACAGGGAAATATTAGAGAGAGTCCAACAGACTGCTACAAGGATGGTGAAGGGACTGGAACATCTCTCTTGTGAGGAAAGGCTGAGAGAAGTGGGGCTGTTTAGTCTGGAGAGGAGAAGATTGAGAGGGCATCTTATTAATGTTTGTTTACAAAAACCTGAAAAATGTGTGTCAAGTAGAAGGGCCCACTCTCTTTTCAGTGTTGCCCTGTGATAGGACAGGGGTAATGGTCACAAACTGGAACACCTGAAGTTCCACCTCAACAGGAGGAAAAATTTCTTTACTGTGAAGGTGACAGAGCCTGGAAGAGGCTACCCAGAGAGCTCATGGAGTCTCCTCTAGAGACTTTCAGAACCCATCTGGATGCATTCTGGTGTGGCCATCATGCCCTGGATGATCCTGCTCTGGCAGGGGGGTTGGACTTGATGATCTCCAGAGGTCCCTTCCAGCCCCTACCAGTCTGTGATTCTACAGATTTTTTTTTTTTAGTTGTTACTCATTTGTATGCAGAGCTATTTCTGTAAGCTCAGATGAGTTGGCGTTTACGTTTGTTTGTAATACAGTGTGTGTGTTTTGTGATCACTTCGTACGTCATAGTAACTATATGGGACATTTAAATCAGAACTTGTTTTGTGGAATTAAATGTGGAAATTGATCTTCTGAGGATCAAGGAATTCTAATGTCTGGTATCTATACATCTTTAATATCTATGGCAGAACTGATGGCAGTTTATTTTTAAAGAAATACTGAATCCAATCTTTTTCTTTTGTTGTACAGTGGGCTTAGTGTACTGTGCTGAATATATAAATGAATTAGCAGCCATGAATTGGAGGTAAATGTTTTCACTTTCATTTTTGCATTTAAGTGAATATTTTCCTAAACTGGTTTTTTTTTTTATATCATTCCCAGAAAACATTAGTCACTCATGCCTCAGCAGTAGAGGGTCTCTCATATTTGTTAATATAAAACTTTTGAACAAAATCATACAGTACAACATAGTTGTCACTTAGCTTATAAAAAAAGATACTTTTTAATAGCTATTATGTGTTTATTTTACTTATGCTTAAAATCTATGTTTATATGGATGCTTGTAAACTAAGTTGGAGAACTAAGAGAAAAGGCAGAGTACAATGATTAAAGGGAAAAGGATGTGAGCTTTGGTTTGGTTTGGTTTTCTTTGGTAGCTATTCAAGTTTAGTAAACTAAAGTTCAACACCACTTCTCAAAAATATCACTGCTATTTTATAAATACTTGTATGCATTAAAAGCATTAACATTTGTCTTTTTTACTAAGCCTGTGTAGCAGAATTAAACTGAGTACTTATTTTCATAAGCAGTGAACTAACCTTTCCCTGATGTAACTGGAAATGGTTTAACACTGCTTTATGAAGGCATCTTAATTCTAAGTCTTTATGTTTCACTCTAGGCATACACAACCTAAATTATAGTTTGACTACATTTATTATTTCTGTTCTCTTTTATAATATAAGTAAGCAGAATACCTAAGAAAGTAGTTTTAGACACTTCAGGATAAGCATGACTTCTGATAACCAAATATATATACTATTGTAGTCACATTAGTAAGTTACTTAATCTATGTTCTTTTATTTAGGTTTTGTGCAGTAAAGCTTTTAAAGGAAGACTAGTATTGTAATAAATACTTGTAACTGATGACATATTGACTCTTTGTTCTGACTTAATACAGTAGAATGCTGGCTATGCTTAGGGATCCCAAGATGTCAATGCTGAATAGTCAGTGTGAAAGTCTAATGTTATATGAACTACCCTGAATAAAGCACCCTCTTTTATTTTTCTTTTTTTTTCTTTTTTTCTTTCAGGCTGTTTTCTAAGTACCAGTACTTTGATTCAAGAGGAATGTTTATTTCACTTGTATTTTCAGCACCACTGCTGGTGAATACTATTATAATTGTGGTATGTATGTGTTCATTTATATGGATGCTTTTGTTAAATTGATAAGTAAATGTATGTGAATTAGTTAAATTTAATAATTTACTTACTTTTCAGGTCACCTGGGTTTACAGAACTTTGAATGTAATGACTGAACTAAAAACATTACAGCAAAGAATGAAAGCAGAAAAAGAAAAAAAGAAATGAAAGTGCCTAACACTATTAAAAAAAAAAAAAGTGATAATACTCATCCAGGTAATCAGTCCTTCTATAAGTTTATCCAGAAACAGCAATGTTTTTGTGTCTGATGTTAAGAGGACTTTTCAAGCTGTGGCCATGGACACTGAGGTGAAAGCAGGTACCTGCAGTATATTTGAATTGGCTGTGAAATATAGAAACCCCATCTTAACAGGTCTTTCTGCCCTTGAATGTGAGAGTTTTCTACCGTGACCAGTGCTGTTAGTATCGATGAGACACAATCTTCCAGTCTGTTTCCATTTACCTATGCGGTTTTTAACTATGTCTTAACTGTGTATTTATCAAGTATCCAGTCTTGGCCTGCTTAAGCCAATTGGAGCAGTGGTGTTAATTCCTGTAAATGAGGGACTGTATTCAGAATACCTCAGGAATCCGTGCTTCTATGAAGCATTTCACTTCTTTATAAATAAAGTTTCATGCTTCCTATGTGTATTGTGTGCCAGTAGCATTTTATAAATAAAATTATCCCCGGTATCTTAAATCGAGTTAATTTGTATTGATTTTTAATAGGATTTTTTCTCTTTTTTTTTTTTTTCTCATAATATTTCCCACTTTAGTAAAACCCTGTGCTTAATTTAAGTAATTCAAAACAATCTTTGTGTTTTTTTCCAATTTATGTTTAATTATTGTAATGCCACTAGATAAATACGCTTTCTTAAAACTGGATGAAATGTTGATATTTTTTGCTTATTTGAAGAACAGAAAGGAAGGGGAGAAACTTATGTTCTATGCAGTTTTGTTCCTATTTTTTTTTATGCCTTACTCTTTTTTAATGAATAACTGAAAATGAAAAAGAACTGGTAAAAATGAAGATGACTTCCGTTTTCCTCAGACTAACCTGTTCTTACTGGATTAAGGAAATTTGGGACTGGGGAATGAGCACAATGGAAGACTGTCCATATATACTTATAAGGTACAAGGTGTATCTGGAAACAGTTAAAACTTCTTTCTAAAATAGATGTCATTTAAGACATAGGAAATTTTACAAAATTTAACTTAGATTGGTATGAAGAACAATTGGCCACAAAAAGGCAGAACATGAAGTTTTTAAGCTTAGTTTTTTAAGCTTAGTAAGTGTGAAATTAATTTTAAATACTTGAATAGTCTTCACAGCAGTGGAAAGACGAACCCAAGGGAGATAAGCAGATGTGTATGCATACATAGTTTGCGAGCCTCCTCATTAGGGTGAGTGAAACTCTGGAGGGCTTCATAGTGTTGTAGGAGTATAGAGCAGTTGGTCTGGGATCCATTTCTTTTTCCATGGATAACTTAGCATGGCTCTCCTCATTCTTCTGTCAAGAATTGCAGACAGGAAAACAATACTATCAAACTAAATAGTTGCAGCCTTGTTTTGTTGTTCCATAATTGCCCATTCTGTTGTGACTCTTGATGCAATGTTGGGTAGCGTCAACTGTCACTTCTCCACGAAAACATCTGTAGTGGTCTAGTAGATAGCCTGTGCCTTTTGGGAACAGTCCCTGTTTTGAAGGAGTGAGTAGAATCTATCCAGATGGCTGCAGGATAAGCTGTGGCACTGGCCCTCAAGAGATACCACCACCTGTTATCAACAGCATTTGGCTTGACAGCATGTATGAATTTGATTCACAGCCAATGAAGTAGTTCAGAGAAGCTAAGCAGCAAGTCTCTTGCAGTGGAAAAGAGTAAGCCTCATTTAGTACATCCAATGCAAACTTTCCCAAAATAGTTCAGTATTTTGTCTTCTTTCTTGTGTGTGACATCGGAAAAAATGACAATTCCTTCTTTCATAATTACGTGAAACATGAGATACAGTATTTAGAACTCTCTTTTCTAGCGTAACATAACATAAACTACTTTTTCAGTATTGTCCAAGTGTGTTACTCTTGCTTGGCACAAGATTCTCTCTACTTTTGGGTGAAATAAAAAAAAAAATCTTATGCTTGCTTAATTTCTGTTTCCTCCTCTTCTCAGTGTATTTGGCCTTTCAGACAGCATTTCATTTTGTGTTGCATTACCAGAGTAATTTTGCCCTTTATATAGATCCCATGGCATTACAGCCCTTTAACAAAGCTGAAGAACCTTAAGAGTGTGAATGGCAGGCAGTTTAATTTGAAAGTAAAAATCCATTTGCTCTGTCTATTATGTGTTGATTTCTGATACCACTGACATCATGCAGTAGCTAGGAGGTGGTAAATACTTGGTTTAGAAAGTATCAGTGTGAATTTTTATTTGTTTTTGTTTTCTAAATGTATTGCTGAATGAAAGTATAAACAGCTCCAAATTGCAAAATTATATCAGTACTTTTTTGAAGGATGAGCACTTCAAAATGTACACTTCAAAATTGTAAGCTTTGTGGTTTTAAACTTGCCCTGGCTATTGAAACTGTAATAAGTAAATGTAACAGTTATATAAGATAAATTTTTACAAACACAAAACTGGTTTCCATGTATATTTTTGTCAGAAAAATATTCCCATTTTCTACATTTCAGAAAGACCCAAGCATTTTATCTGAGTTGTCCTCTAGCTAACCCTGCCTAAGAAACACTAAGTTTAAGAGCTCTAAGTTTAAAAAAAAAAAAAACAAAAAAAAAAAACCCAAAACAAAACCCCAGACCAAAAGTAGGTATCTTTAACAGTTAGAGAAACCCTCAGAATTAAGTAAAGCATGGCTTTTCTTCATTATGTGTGTGGATTTATGAAGTGATAGCACAACTACTTAATGTAAGGGCCTACTTGCTGACAAAACAAAATAATTTCATCATGATTTTGGAGTCTGTTTTGCCCACTTAGAATTTTGTGTCTGTGAGTGAGAGCCAAATGTATAAGGCTGGTGGAACAACTTTGGTTTTAACTGGGATACCTGAACTTAGGTTGCTTGCAAAAGAGCCTGTTTATTTCACTTTGGAATGCACATACAGAAAAGCTGTTAGCTGCTTAGTTGGATCCTCTGGAGAGTAAGATGAGACAGAGGTGATTTGTTACTGGTTCTGTGTATCTTGCAGGCAGTGACTCAAATCTTCAGCCTTCCATAACATGTCTTACAACAGCAGAGGGTGTCAGCCACTGTGGAAAAACATTGAAGGAGAAAGTAATATTAGCCTGGCAACTTTACCATAGTAGAAAGTAGTTTTGTTGTATATAAGTCTGTGAAAAGATTAGCAGAATTTAGTTGGCAGACTTCCTGGAGTTTGATGTTGGCCTTGTTCCCTATGGAAAAGTAATAACTGAAATGAGATGTGTTTCCAGGAATGAGATCTTAGAATTCTGTCTTTTTTTCCACATTTGCTGAGATGCTGTATCCTTAGTGTGAGTAGATTTTCACTTCCTTTTGGTCCAATGAAACCTATTATTCTAGACAAAACGAAACAGATCCAATAAGGGAATCTGAATGTCTGTTCCTCAGGAGTATTTGCTAGCTTAGGAACTATGTGGTTTGTTTTGGATATCCACGTTTTGCCTAAAAAAACCCTATCTGTCAGAGCCATGGAAGAAGTAAATTGAGGTTTCCCTCATCTTTATGTGTATTCTAAATAAAGAACTTTGAAGGACAGTTTTATGAATTTTCACTGGCTGGGTCTTAAAGAAAGGCACCTGCTACAGAAAAGCTATAGTACATGATCTGCTGTGGCTGTGAATACTCAGTAGAGGGGGAGGTTTTGGAGAACTGCTTTGTGGAGAATTGTAGGCTTGGAACCCTTTTCTTATAGGAACTGGAAATGACAGGAGAAAGAGAAGTAGTGATTCTTTGTGTGAAAAAGAAAAGAATACAACTGTAGTGTGGGGAATAGTTTCTTTTTTAAAATACAGCTAAACATTTTTGCTTATTTTTATGGGAGGCTTAATTAAAAATTAGAAGCAAAATGTTACTATTCACTGTAGTTGAACACAATTTTTCACCTATTGTGTATTTTATATTTGACTAATGAGATGTTTTTAATATTTTAAGATGTTTTAAATATTCAAACATGTTTTGAGATAGTACAGATACCAGTGTTTTTCTGTGCATAAAGAGATCCGTACAGTTAACCAAACTCACCACTGGATGTCACTATCTCACATGCAAAAGCTGACTCAAAGCTTTTCTTCTGGGCTGGGTCAGTAGAGCCTTCCACCATAGCTTCATAAATACTTTCTGCAGCATTGTGGAATGGCCGGGAATGCTTGGATTGTGTCCTGTGAAATTGTTATCCGAGTTCTAAAATACATCTTCAGTCACATTCAAATGTTTACTGACACTCTTCCCTTTTACATTAAAAAGTACTTGTAGCAGTGATGATGTGCATATATACTTCTAGAATTAGGATTGCGAGGATATTTTGTGTTTTAAAGCTTCTTAATGGGGCAAGGAAATAAATACTCCATTTGCTCATATCTACATTCCATATGGAGGAGCCTGTCTTCAATTAAAAAGTATAAAAATGAAAAATAAAATAGTTGCATTATTGTGTGAACAATATGTAGGAAAGCTTACTCTAACAGTCTGGTCATGAACTGACAGAGCTTATGCATGGCTTCTCTTTTTTAGTGATTTACCTTTGCATAATACATCATTACCAAGTCTGTCCTTAGTATGTGGAAGCCCCAACCTTGGAGGATTTTAAGACCAGGCTGGATGGGGCTCTGAACAACCTGGTCTAGTGGGAGGTATCCCTGCCATTGGCAGGAGGATTGGAACTAGATTATCTTTAAGGTCCCTTCCAGCCCTGACAATTCTATGATTCTAGGTTAGGCAGCTAGTATTTGCTTACAGTCATGATTGAGGTTCTTAGAAGTCACTTCAGACTTTCTCCACCATCTGGCAAAGGGTAGGTAGCAGTGTTCAGAGCCTTTATAACATCATTTGAGAAGGTGTAGAGTTCTTCATGTCTCCCTTTGTGTACCAGGTTTTGAGATGGTTCTTTTGAGTTCTGTTTCCACATACCACCTCTTTAAGAATATAGACTTTCAGTTTGAATGGGCTTCGGGTACCTTCCTGGGAGGTACATGCATGCACATACACATAACTCTGAAAAGAGTAGGCAATTGTAACCCAGCATGCATGGGAAATGCCAGCCTCATAACTCTGAACAGATGTGCTTTACAAATCTCTGGTTTGTAATCTAACTTTTTCTGACCTGTTCCTCCTAATTGTGGCCATACTTCTATTACTGTTTTGCTGCAAAACTAGAACAGTGTTATATGGAATAGGAAGTATCTCAGAGGACTCAAAAGGAAGGCCCCTACATTTCCTGTATTTGTGTTTATTGTTCCACATAAATATGAAGTGTAGGAACCTTTCTCATATAGTTTCCCAGATGTAATGAAGCCAGGAAAAGAGCTGTAACTGGTAGTGTTACATTGCTACAAGCACTGACTCTAAGTGGTCCCACTGAAATCATGGTCCTGTTTTCTTTGGCACTGGACAGAGTTAGAACCAATGGAAACCAAAGTCGGGATCAAATGTGTGGCCTCTTTCATCTGAAAATGTTACAGTAATTAGCAAGGCATTCAGCAGAACTGATTGAAACAAGGCACATTTCTTAAAATGGACAAGTTCCAAGTGTCATAATACGCTTGTTAATCCAGCCCTGAATCAAAGAAATACAATCTTATATACCTTTCCTCCCTTCTAATCCAGCAAGAACCTGAGAAAAATGGTTTGTACAGTAACCCGAGAGGAGGCAGAATGAAGTTCAGCAGCGTAAAAAGGTATCTAGGCTAGGATCCTTCACTGAAATCATACTTACCTCTCAGTCTTAGGATTGTGTAATAAATACACGTAGGTAATTTCAGCTACAAGGGCAGGACTTTAAGTTTTTACATATAATTAGGACTGATACATCTTGATCTTAAGAAACATTAAGCTTGGGAGGGTTTTAATCTGCTAGAAACAAGCTTTTAGAAATTCTTCAAGTCATTTAAGTAGTCATGCTGTGGAACTGGGATAAATACATGAACAAATGTAGAAGTGTGCTGTTCCTTTGCAGTCTGCAGCAATGTTCTATCCAACAGCTCATTAGTACTATATCTTGAAGTAACATATAGCAGGATCTACAAGATGTGCATCATTTTAGGTCCATAACTGTAAGATTTGCACCTCTGATACCATACCCTTCACCTTGATTTAGGGATTAGTGAGAGTAATCAACTTCCTGCAGCCCTCTGGAGAGAATGTGACTTGTACTGTTTGTACTCGAGCAAAAGCATCACAAAAAGCAGGAAGCTGATGTACCAAACAAATAATATAGAAGCCTTCAGCCCATCACAGCAAAGTATTTTGTATCAGAATCCAGGGCACTGTAAGATTTTTTTGGTTGTTTAAATACATTAGATCCACAGAAGTGTTGTAAAATGGGCTTAATAACAGATTTAATGGCTTTACTTTAAGGCATTGCTTTTGTAGGTCAATTGATAGTAAGATCTTCTGTAAGTAATCACAGTCTGGTTTTTCTTTGACATCACAGAATCAACACAAATAAACCAGTCCAATTTAATCTGTTTTCTTGTTTCGATGGCCCTACATCCTAAATTAGACTAATCAATCTATAGTAATTATCAAAAAGCAGGACATACCATCCCTCTGATTAACTAATTTATAAAAAAAAAATCTCATGAGAACAGATTCTTTCTAGAAAATCAGTTTATTGATTTTTACCATCAAAAATTCAAATTAATTAGTAATAGTGTGTGTTATCAAAGTTTCTGCTTCCCCCATGTTGTAGGAAGAACAAATTTAACAAGCAAAATTATCTCACTGGATTTATATGTGAGCAAACAATGCCAGTTATAATGGTATATGATTTTCATGAAATTCTCTTTGAAATAGAAGTAAAAATATTTCAAAATACTATGAAATGGAGCTGCTTCAGAAACTAGTTTATCAGTAACTAATACTTAAAAAATAAAATGTACAGAACACAGAGTAAGCTATGGTTCCCTAAACCACCTAAACATGTAAAGTTTATTAAAAGTTTGGCAAGTTTTATATTTGAATGAAATATACTGGAGAGATCATTTTGTACAGTTATGTCAGAAAAGAGGATGCAATCTCTTCTTTAAGCTCTGAAGAAACTAATGGAATTTATTACTTGCAAGACTTCTGTGTTAAGAGAAATTATTCAAAAAGACTCTGAAATCACACTTTTGAAACTTTGAGTGAAATACATGGAAGTCTCAGATATTTTTGTAGTATGAACTGTAAACCATATCAACGTATTGGTAAAGTGAATAGTAAAATTAATACACAAAAGACCACTTGGAATTGTTGTATCATGTCCAAGAAATATAAATGACAAGATAAAATTCCAGGAAAAAAATGGGTATTATCATCACATTTTTTCAACTGACTGATTATGTAATTCTTCTACATGTTACTACATATCAATATTGACAAATTCCAGACTGCAGTAGCTCAAAAACATCTTTCAACTGAAAGATGGAGACCTTGTCCTCTCAAATAAAAAACACCCTTTTTAAAAATTCTGAGTCTTCATACAAAATGTTGAATATTAACTTAATTTTTTTTTTTT
>JAAGNO010009107.1:65062-93968 GCA_033439905.1 Ceryle rudis | reverse complement strand
ACAGGGTAGTTGTGGGAAAGAGCTTTCAAAAACTAAGGCAATATTCGGGGGAGAAGGGGGGGGTTAAAATACTAGCAGTCAGAACATTATACTCAGTTAAATACCACCAAAGCCTTCTGGTTTTGTTGTATGCATGCCCATTAGGTAGACACATATTAATTGAATTCTAATTATCTATGGCCATTGTCATTCAATATCATTAACTTAGTTATTGTAAACTGTACCTTTATAGGGCGGTCATCTCATCTAAATTTAACCCAGTTAAGTGTGATACACTATAGCTGTATTAACTCAGCATAAAAAGACAAAGTGGAGAGTACATATAATTGTTTCAATCAGATACATAATGGGCAGTATTATATCTAAGCTAGGAAGCAATCAGTTTGCTTTGTAACCCTTAGAGGGCTCCATTGCTATGTAGTACTGGAAAACAGGCTAATTTGACATCTTAACGTATTCTGACATCTACTGTAATTTAATTTAGGCCTTATATTACCTCTGTTTACATGGTTTTAACTGTGTGCAGAACCTTCCAAGCTGGTTAAAAGGTCTGATGACGTAGATCTGGGAATCTGAGATGAAGTAGAATACCTACAAATCTGTTATGTTTTGATTTAATGGAATAAGTATTATACATGTGGCAGGATCCTCAGTACCCAAATTTCAAAAGCATGAGGACTGGTCCAGAAGCAAAATGATTAAATCATGACTTAAGAATTTCTAATGATTTTCTGAATGCTTTACTGTCCATCCAGAATCTCTGTATGTAAATTACAGTACTGCAGTGCAGCTTTCCCTCTTTAAGAAGCTAATATAAAGAGGTTGGGGCAGGGTGTTGCCTCCAAAAAACAAATTTCTAATGGGGGAAGAAAGGTAAGAGTTCCTGCTTTTCTTCCTTCCAGAGGACTCAGGTATGACTCAGCTCCTCTCTGGAAGCATGAAAACAGAGTAGCAATGCTCTAGCAAAGGGCTAGCATCGCATGTGTTTGATTTGAAAGAGAAGAAAGAGCACAGATGTGATTGAAAGTGAACTGTCATCGACATATCAACTTCCTGTGTCTAGAAGATGCTCTTTTAAAGGTCAAAGTGAGGTCTACCACAGAAACAGAGACACAGGAGACCTTGAAGGACAGTTGCAGCTTCACAGGTGGTTCCCTTGGGATCCCATGTGCACAGCAAGTGGGAAGGGTTCTGGAATGGAACTGGATGAGGCATGCATATAGACAAACCTGGGTGAAACAGGGCGTTGAAGTCAGATGTGCTTTTGTTTGTTTAAAGTAGTATTTTTAAAATATGCTAATATTTTGAAGCAAAAGGTAACAAGAAAACGAAAACAAGCAGAGGAAAAATTGCATGCAGCAAGTGGAGAAAATAGGAGAATTACTGGGCACTTTTGCATGTAGGACGAGGAAAGGAGAAGACAGTTATCTGAGTGAAAACATAGATGGACAGTGATGTAAAAAGAAACATTCCTTACAGCCTACCAGCTTTCTCTGAGAAGGAATATGGCACATTCCTGTGCACAAAGATTCTCCACAAAAGCTCCTGTGAGAGGGACTAAAATTACATTGCTCATATAAGCTGCAAACTCTTCTAAAACCATCAAAATATAAGAAAAAACCCTCTTTTTTTTTTCAGAAATAACCAGCAAATACTTAATAAATAGGTCAGTCCTGAGAGTTAAAAGCCATTTAACCTCATGTACTACCTTCAGCACTCTGCTGAAGGGAAGTACTGACCACAATGTATTTACTCCCTGTTCCTTTACTCTGTGGATTAGGGTGTGCTTTATGAGTCAAAATGTTTCTTTCAGCTCAGTCCATCTAGAGCATGAAGAAATGTGCCATGCGCATTTTATCTCAAAAATCAGGCAAACACGAAAAAGCATCTTTGCCAGGATCAGTATATTGCTGTGCATTTCCAAACTGGGCTGATACGAGCTCTCTGAAGTGACACTGCTGATAGATGTGATCTCATCCTCGACTGCTTTTCTCTTGCAGTGGAAATAGGAGGTCCTATGTTGCTCCACCCAGAAGTCCCTGATGGGTTTCCTTACAGCAAACCTTGCTCTAGTTGCTGCAGGATTCAGTGTCAGGAGACTCATTCTGAAGGTCACTGGTTGCCTATGTATCCTGGAGCTTGCTAAAAGACCTACTGAAAAAGGCAAAACTACCCCATTGCTAACATTTTTTCATAGCCTTGGTGATAATGGACTCTTATAAACAAAAAGGTATTGTTATGAATGTTAGTGTTTATTCTTGAAGGAGGAATTCATTTTCCAAGAGAAGAGAAAAAAAAAAAAAAAAAAGGGTATCCTGGCAAGAATAGGATGTTAAGAGTAATAAAACAACATTTTATGCCATCTTGATTTAAAGTATTTTTATTACATAGTAAGCCTCATATCTAAAATAAGAAAATAAGATTTTAAAAGTGAAATGAATAACTTTAGTGCTAATAAGGGTAGAATAGTTTGAGGTGAAAAATATGTGTGGAATATATTAAAGTTCCAGCAAATTTAAAAGAAATAGGCAGGAAGGAAGGAAAATTATTGTATGACTCATACTCCCTTGGGTAACAGTGTCAGCAGACTTGAAATTATCATGTTGCATAGGACAAACAGATGAGCAAATTGATGAGTAACTGACAAAAACTTTTTTTTTCTGAACACTGAACTAGCAAACAGCTCTTTTTCTATAATAAAGATCTGAGGTAATCACTACAATCTCTCTGAAAGTCAGAGCTATAAAGAAGGATATAAAAGAGCAGATGGTATGCTATGATGATGCCCGAACAAGTGCAAGCAGGCATACTACTGCAAGAATGTTTCTTCATGGACCAATTTTATCACAGTGTATTGATTTTTGCCCTTACTACATTATAGCAGGTAGCAGGTATTTCTGGCATGGCTTTGCCCATTGGCTTAGTCTCTGTTCTTTACACCACATGGCTCAAATTTGTGAACTTTGAATTTAAGCTGATCTCTTGCTGGGATTTGGTTGATTTATCTGTTAGGCGGAGTGAGAGCCAACATGTAAGAGTTTGGACAATCATGGAATATTGACTTGGGCCCTAGCTGACAGTATAGACCAGTATTTTTTACAGCTCTGTGAAACTTTGTATTTTTCTTGATGTAATCTTCCAAATTAATTTTTCTTCAGTTCTTTCTTGGTTAAGCATGGAGATAATGGATCACTCTGCAAGTTGTTATGATTGCTTTCCTTCTTTCTTAGAAATAAGACAAACATAGCCTGTCCTTTTATGACACAAAAGGCAGAGGGTAACATTACTCTGCCTAGAGAAGCAGAAATTAGAAGAGAGAAAGTATAAACTCTCTTTCACATCTTAAATCTTCCTTCTTTCATTTGTGAAACATAAATTCTTAGCTTAATGTTCTTGAATGAAACATATGCAGAGATTCTATTTTTTAAGTACATCTACATGATCCAGTGCAGCACTCACAACTCAGGTAGACATTCTCACCTAGATTTAAACCAGGTACCTCTTGCTGCTAGTGGGGGAACCACACAAGCATGTCAAATTAACACTGGGTGTCTGAAAAGCACTCAGCTCTGGGCTGACACAAAACAAATTATGGGGAAAGTATTTATTTGATATCCACTGTCTTGACCCTCTCAGTAGTTACCTTCTCCACTTAAATGATTTTTTAGTTTGATACCAAAAGATATAAAAAGATGACAAGTCCCTCCAGATCAAAATACTTCAGACCTGTCCAAACTTGCAGCCCTCAATGTAATCAAGAATTTTTGTTTTCAACTAAGCAACTAATTGAAACCCTTAAGGACACAGACAGTTTCCTTGTAAAAAAGTTCTGTTTTCTCTACTGAAAGCTAGGAAATTAAGTCTACTCCATGAAGTTTGCCAAATTCTGCATTTAGAATGTCCAAACATACTCAGTGCCATTTTCTTTCTTCTAACAGTCATTTCCTTCACACTTCAGTCTCTGGGATAAATGCTTATGAAAGCTATCTTAGTTTGGATTCCTATTTTGACTCCAGTTAGAAAAGTTCAATATAATCTAGCTCAGCATAAGTAAAAATAGGAAACACTATCAGGGATTCCAAAAAGACTTCACTTTCTGACCCTCCCTCAAAGCATAGAAAACATCCAGACTAAATTAAAACATCCATGAGTTTGACACCTGATAGAATGCAACCAGCTTTGGAGTAAGAGGCATTGTTGCACTTTTCCTCACCCTTTGCTTATCGCTCTTTATAGTTCAGGAAAGTGGTTGTGGTTTAGTCTTCCTGTAGGTATTCTTACAGCAGGGAACTCCACCTTCTTCCAGGGGCTGACAATTCTGGTTCTTCCCAAAGGCTTCAAGCAAAGATGCAGGAGAGGACCTTCTCAGAGAAGCAATGGAAGTCATCTGGTGAAGTCACATATTGCTCTCCACTCTTGATTTTGAGATCATCTCAGGATTTTATGCCCTGACATCTAGTTTTTAGAAGTGATTACCTACCTATTTCATTTATAAATCAGAAACCTGTTACACACTGTGTAGTTGACACCACTTGGGCTGTACAATACTCTCATTATTCAACATTAGAATACTTCTTGTCATTTCTTTGTGTAGGTTATGTTTCCTAACTTTCCCAAAGGATAAAAATAACTGATTTATAAAGACAGAATATGATATTCATGTACTAGGACATAACAGGAAAAATTAATAAAATAAAAGCTCTGCTATATCAGACCAAATCCATTCCAGTGTCATGTTTCTGACAGTGGCCAATGTCAGTTACTTTGTGAAGAGTAAAAGAACACATAAAATAGTATCCAGTCCCCAGCATCCTGCCACACACCACCTGTTTAGTTTTGCTGTGGGACATCCTGGTAAGAACATTGGTTTTAAGTAGCCTTTGAGGCATTTCCTTTCCCGAAGATTTTTTTTTTTCTTTTTTTAAATTCACTAAAAATTTTAGTAATGATAAGGTTATCAGGCTTAGTCACCATGGATTCACCAAGGGGAAATCATGCTTGACCAATCTCACAGCCGTCTATGACGGTGTGACTGGCAGGGTAGATGAGGGGAGGGCAGTGAATGTTGTCTGCCTTCACTTGAGCAAGACTTTTGACGAAGTCTCCCGTAACATCCTCATAGGTAAGCTCTGGAATTGTGGGTTAGATGAGTGGATAGTGAGATAGATTGAGAACTGGCAGAACGACAGAACTCAGAGGATTGTGATCAGTTGCTCAGAGTCTAGTTGGAGACCTGTAGCTGGTGGTGCTCCCCAGGGGTCAGAACAGGATCCAGTCTTGTACAACATATTCATCAGTGATCTGGATAAAGGGACAGAGTGTAGCCTCATCAGGGTTGCTGATGCCACAAAACTGGGAGGAGTGGCTGGTACACCAGAAGGCTGTGCTGCCACTCAGTGAGACCTGGACAGACTGGAGAGTTGGGTGGAGGGGAACCTATTGAACTTCAACAAAGTTACATGCACCCGGGGAGGAATAACCCCATGCACCAGTACAGGTTGGGGGTTGACTTGCTGAAAAGCAGCTCAGCGGAGAAGGACCTTGGAGTCCTGGTGGATAACAGGTTAACCATGAGCCAGCAGTGTGTTCTTATAGCGAAGAAGGCCAATGTTATCTTGGGGTGCGTTAAGAAGAGTTTGGCCAGCAGGTTGAATGAGGTTCTTCTCCTCCTCTGCTCTGCCCTAGTGAGGCCATATTCCCAGTTCAAGACAAACATGGAACCACTGGAGAGGGTCCATCAAGGGCTACAAAGATGATGAGGGGACTGGAGCATCTCTCTTACCAGGAAAGGCTGAGAGACCTGAGGCTGTTTAGTCTGGAAGAGAAGACTGAGAGGGGATCTTATCAATGTTTATAAACATCCATAGGACAGGTGTCAAGGGGATGGGGCCAGGCTCTTTTCAGTGGCACTCAGTGTTAGGACAAGGGCCAATGGACACAAACTAAAGCACAGGAAGTTCCACCAAAACATGAGGGAAAACCTCTTTCCTGTGATGTTGACAGAGCCCTGGAACAGGCCACCCAGGGAGGTTGTGGAGTCTCCTTCTTTAGAGATTTCAAAACCCACCTGGATGTGATCGTGGGCAACCTGCTCTAAGTGAATCTGCTTTAGCAGAGTTGTTGGACTAGATGGCCTCCAGACGTCTCTTCTAACCTCTGCCACTCTGTGATTCTGTGAGAATGTTAATTTGCTTGAGGCTCTTTATCTTTTTCAAGGTTTTAATGACCTATAGTAAACTCTGAAAGCAAAGTATGTGAATACATGTGAACTTGTACACTGTACATGAGATCTGATACCATGTTCCAGATAACTGGACTATCTAGTCTCTGTTTAAAATGATAGGTGGATGCTAATCTGATTTGCTACCTTAAGCTTAACAAATTCAATGTGAACAAATAATGTGTTTATATTCTTGTCTTCATAAGCAGGGGTGAGAGGGATTTTTTTTGATAAAGCATATGTTAATAATTGATTGAAACTGATATGTTGGAGTCCAGAGAAGGGCTACAGAGATGATCAAAGGACTGGGAAGCTGCCATGTGAGGAAAGGCTGAGAGAACTGGGTTTGTTCAGCCTTGAGAAAAGAAGGCTTAGGGGACACCTTATACAGTATTTACATAGTGCTTACAAAGATGGAGACTCCCTTTATACAAAGAGTCACATGGAAAAGAGAAGGGGTAATGGGTACAAGTAACTCATGGGAAGATTATTACTGGACACAATTGGAAAAAAATTCACAATGAGAACAGCCATGGGTATAATCTCCTAAGGCAAGTGATGGATTCCCCAACACTAGATACTTAAAAGTCTAATCAGCTGGACAGGGTGTTGGACCATCTTGTCTGGACCAGGCTTTTTCCAAGAAAGTTTGGCCAGATGATCCTTGAGGTCCCTTCCAACCTGGTATACTACAATTCTATGATTCTGTGATTATTGGTTTGAGTTGGGTTGGATTTTATTTTTTTATGAATGAGCTCTTTTCAGTAATGTTTTTGTTGATAAAGGTTTCTCAAGTCTAAGCTGAAACTGCTGATCATGAAGATCAGACAGAAACACACGGAGGGAAATTGAAAGCTCAAATAATGGGACCCTCATCTAGAAAGTGATATTAGATTCCCTATCCTGACCTGTAGTAGACAGGAGCTTGAGACTTGCCCCAGTGGAGTGCATTACCAGTTGTCTCTTCTTGGGCAGCCTGTTCTTACTATATCCTGTCAAGGGTTGCTTTAGCCTTAGAGAGGTCAGTGAGAAAACCTGGTTCAAAGCCTAACCTGATGCGTCAAGGTGCACTTACAGTCATGCCTGTTGGTTCTCTCCAACCTTGGTGAACAGTCTAGACATCAAAGTACTCTGGAACGAGGCTCTCTACTGTGTTTTGTCTTGACTGTAAATGTCGATAAAGGATATATATTTTGGAAATGCTTTTAGGAACACTTGAATAAATCTGAAGTTATTCTTGAAGTATCTGGAAATAGGTAGACAGTTTTTTAATTGGATCACTGAAAAAATTGAAAGAAAAATCATGCAAAATATGCTTAAGAATTAGATGTTCATAATACTAGGGCTAGTAACAAGATACCTTGGTGTCAAGAGATACAGCACTAACAATTCAGAGTTCGAGCTCTGTTATTTTTTAAAAAGATTGCTGTAGAACTTTAAAAAAAATACAGTGCTGGAAAAGCTTATATATTATATGCATAATTTTGTTAAATAGTCTTTTTTTTTTTTGCCTGATTATAATTATTCATGTACATGAGAATTTGTAATAAGTAGACTGTCAATATGTACAGTAAAATTAACTTTTAAACACATGCATATGGCAAGGAAGGACTGTTGCTAATCTTTTCGTAATGGTTTAAATGATCATTATTCTTGCTGTTGTCGACAGCTTTTTCCTGCTTAACTGTTGAAAACATTTTAGTGTTATAAGGTGGCTTTTCTCCAGGTTTACAGAATATTGTTTTCTCTTGCAAGAGGGAAAATTTACATTAACCTTCACATATTGCACTCGACATTTATAGTACAAGTGGGATTGATTATTTTAACATATGAGAAAACTGCAGCCTTAAAGTATACAAAATATGAGACAATATCATCATTGTACCAATACATTATTTACTTTCTGCTATTAAATGCTCCACTGCTTGTCAGTTTCAATATTCTTGATACTTGGATTATTTACTATGAGAATATAAATTAAGTCTTAATGCACAGGTGTTTTTGAATGCCTGTCATTGTTGTATGTATTGCTGTGTTATTGTTTCACTTGTGTCTGTCCCACTGTGAAATTTTGCCTGAAACTCAGGCAAAGTCATTGACAGTAAAGTGTTGTGAAAAATGGATTAATATTTAAGATTTGTAATTTTGGTCTGAGTAAATATAGAGCCGTTTTAACAAATTCTGAGCAGTTTTAACAAATTCTGATCTGCTTTTCCCAATCAAAATTATGTCTGAAATTAGACAGCTTATTTTTCTGGAAAGAAAAGAAAGCTGTTTGGGGATTTTGTGTACTATGTTGACTCTTAGAATTACACAAAATGTAATGGTTTTTTCCAAAAGCATGAAAGAACAATGCTGTATACTATATATCAAAAATAGTTTTTAAATTGTAAAATAAACATGAGAATCCATTTATTTTTAAATATGACAACCTTTGTTTGCATTAATTTAAAAGTTTTCATTTCCTTTAATTATAAAAAAAATATTTCAGCTCTACTCGCAACTTTTAGGTCAAAGCTATGCCTAAAATTCTCTTACATTTTGAGTGCAAAAGCTGACACAGGCTCCAGCTGTCATTCTGTGGGGGGACATTGTTAGGTAGCAAAGAGAGCACCAGACTCAATGAAACATAAGATTTCCCCCATCTGTTCCCTTACTATATAAGCATTTTCCCTTGTCCCAGTCCTTTCCCCCATTTCCTCCCACTCCCAAATTCTGACAATAAAATTCAGATAACTTTCATCTTAACAACAACCTCTAGTAATAACCAGGTATTTTTGTTCTTTAAAAACTGAATTGGGTAAGAAAATTATAAGCAGTTAACTGAAGTTTCACATCTTCATGTTAGAAATACATATTTTGACTTTTAAAAGAAAAGTAAGAGGGTTGAATATCTTAAAATGGATTAACGGAGAAAGTCACAGCACCACTATGAAATACAGCACAACTGAAGGCAAGTTGAGAAAGACACTTGCTCCAGGATGCCCTCTGAGTGAATGTAACATAGAAGAAGTCTTCAAGTCATGTCCAATACTGCTCTTGCCCTTCCTGCTAACCAGGATAAGTTGCACACCCACAGTGTTGTGGGCAGCAAGTACTGAAAGAGTCCAAGCAAAAAAAGGGTGCTGAAGTGTCTCATTACTCCCAATATACCATTCATCCTTGCTTAAGGAAGCCATGAAAATGATTAGTGAGCTGCCTGAATAATATTGCTGTACAATTGATTGTGCTTTATTTGGCAAAAACTTTATTAAATCCTAATGCTTTGCTCTTGTACGTGACTTTTCTTCCACTGACCATGAAAGCATCTCACAAAGATTAGTTGTAACTTTTTTTTTTTTGAATATACCATGATACTTCTGGGTCTCTATGAAGTATATCTTCTAGTTCTATTTTTGAATCATCTTCAAAGAGCTGTCTAGAGATATCACTGTCAGTTTTATATAAATACATCCATTTTGATAATCTCAACATGTCATAATTTTTTAGAGACAGATGCAGGAAAAGTAGCACGAACAGTATTTTGTGATATTAATTGTACAGAACTGGTGTACATTTAACCTTCTTTTTCCAGGACATTATTCAAATATGTCTGTGCCATTTGTAGGAAACCTATGCCTTTTAAGACATTTTATTTTAATTATTCAAAACAATGTTGTAGTACTATCCATGTTTCGTTTCTATATTTAGTAGACATTAATCTAACCTAAAAGGTGGCAGCTTGGGTATGTGAGTAAAACTGTTATTCATCACATGTGTACTGGATTTCCTGAATTTGCAATTACATATTTCTAAAATTCCTGAAGCTAAAGAGGAATAAAGAAGCTGGGCAATTGCTCAAAAATAACAATAGAGGAAGGTAGCACTGGGTGAATATTAAAATTACAGGTTTGTGAATTGTTCGTACATCAATATTTCTAATAGGATTAAAGGAGTTTATGGTAGATTCTAATTTGAGATTATTAGTACTGAACCAGTGTCTGGATTTCTTTTTTAATGAAAACACTCACTCAAGATAAGTTTATTCAATCCATTAGACACTAGAGATTCTACACTTTTACGTAAGTTACCTGTTTTCTGTTGTTTTAAAGAAGACTTTAATTTAATTTACTTGAAATCTTACATCTCTTCTGACTTAAATACAGGAATGGATCCTAACAGTTCAAAAGAACCAAAACAAAATGAAAAGAACAGTTTCCCACTTAATATATCTCTTTTTCAGTGGTCAGATTCTTTTCCCAGTGACTTAATGAATCTGCCCAGCTCTTCTAAACCTACTTTGAGACACTGATCTGGCCTGCCTAGCCTGCAGGATCACACAAGAGGTATCTGGATAACAGCTTTTTTATTACCAGCACAGGTGAAAAATGAAGTAAACATTTTTAATGTGAATGTGGGTAAATAAAAATGAGCTTTCCCTTCACCTTCTATTTTCTTCTAGTGAAGTTTCATTTTTACAACTTATGGGTAATGTGTCTTTTTAATTATAATGTATTCATTTTCAGTTACAGAAGTTTATTTCTTTGTAATGCTTTCTATCTGTGTAATTTGACTTGTTAGGTATTGATAGTCTGAAATAAAAAGATATTATTTTCTTTCTATTTCCCTGCCAAACTTTGTCTGCTCTTCTAGAAATCTTATACTCTTGACTCCTTAAAGCTACTACTCTACTATTATTACACTGAGAACACTATTACTTCTTGGATATAGTAGTTGTATTGGGAGGAATATAAAGGTGCTAGAATATAAAACTGATAATGATCCTCTAAGAAAGCAACAATTCCTTCTAACCTCACTAAAGAGAATGGGAACAAAAATCTCGTGGCTTTGCCTCTGTTGCTTTTGTGTTTTTTACATAATGCATCTGTGTGTCTTCATGATGACCTCTATTTTCTTTTTTTTTTAGGGTGAAATGGCATGTTGTATCTTGCAGACTTAGGCATTATTTCTCAATTTAATTGCAATCACAGTTTTCTTCCATCATAATTATGTATTTTATTGAAGCAGACCTCAAAAATGTTGGGAATTATTTTTGTATAATAGTGGTGAAATTACACAAATGGCTGACATAATGGCAAGATTTCGTTTCAACATCCTTGCTGAACAATAGCCAGTCTTCTTCTTAGCCAGAGAGTACACAATGGCTGCTTCTACAGCATCTTTGCTATAGAGTGCTAGGAATTGAGGTTTTTTTCATGAGTTTATCTGCTCAGACTTAGTGGTATTCATGTTGGCTGTAGCAAATGGATGTTGGAACAAACTATCCTCTCAATGGTATCCAGGTTTTCTTTCACAAGCAAGTTCCAGATTGGAGCCTGAATGCAGTCTTGCATGTACATGGAGCACAGAATCAGCAACTGAGCCCTAGAATAGATTACAGCAATATCTAGTGGGCTGTTCCAGAATTCTGATCTTGCTGTTGAGCAACCTGCTTGTCTTCCCAAAACAGTTGCACAAATAATGATCTGAGGATGCATAAAAGAAAGGAACAATTTCACTGAGTGAAATCTGGTGTTTCTGACCTGGACTTTGTGTCAGTATTTTCACTGGATTTGGTGCATTTAGACTTCTACTTACTGCATTTACTAGAGCTCCAAAACGTGCTACAATGTCTCAACAATTCTCACAATATAGTGGGGATCAGATGAATGTTTATAATTATGCAGATTGTCTGAGTGAAAGCAAAACATGCCATGTGGGAAGAATATGAGCTGTACAGTCAAATTAGGCTAATTTAAGCTAATTTATTTCCCAGCATTATCAGCAATGACACATAGCAAATGGGATCTAATACAGGCAACTTTTCTTTTTAGATAGAGAATTAGAGCATATAAGAACACATGTGAGTTATGAATGCATTCTGCTTCTCACCTTGGACTATCCAGAGAAATGCTGTTTTGGAGGCATGAGCATTTTAAAGAAAACTGTACTCAGACATGAGCAGTACAGGAAATGCATGAACCATTAACACTATTGCAAGGCTCTAAATTTAATTTTTTTTTAAGTATCTGTGCCTAACAAAATCATTTCCTCTACAAACTGGTGTCACTAGGGGATAATCAAATCACTCTTGCAGACGGTAAATCTGTGGAAGTATCACTTCATGAGGTCCAGGGGATAACACACCATGGTCACTTGCGGTTAACACACATGGAAAAGCAGAGCTGCTACAATGTATACTGAGAGACAGCCCTGGTCAGGAGACACCCATACCTTAATTTGGAAAAAAGATGTGAAAAGTTGGTGAACTGCAACTAATGGGCATCTCTATAGCTGTACACTAATACTTACAATTTATGTGTTGATGTCTGCTTTTTCTTTATAGATTTTAACTCTAACATTTTTTACTTCAGAAAAGCTGTCTGATCATGTGTTATCTGTGGCACTGTCTCTAAGCAAAAGAAAAGCTGTTCTGATCAGTGAATTTAAACTCAGATACATCATGAAGGGACTTCAGAGGTTGAATATAAGTTGTTCCACAGACACTTCTGGACAGACTATTTGTTAAAATTAAATTTACTGATTTTTCCCATAGGTTGATACTCTCATTGATTCTCATCCTTCAGTTGGGATGGTTGGTTTCAGAAGGAAGGTGGAGAGAGGAGATTTAAACACTTTTCTGTTGGAAAAATGTTATCAGAAAATCAGCTGATTCTGGTAAATCCCAGGTATACTGATCTGGGTGAGACAATCAATGTATGATTCAATACTCTGTTCCAAGAACTTGGTGTCAGTTCTCTGCTGGACACAGGCAAGTGAGTGAACAGAAAAGTCATTAAAAGGGAAAGAACTTTGAAAAATAATAAAAAAATAACACAACATAATGAACAGGTGTGTTCTACAGAACTGTACCCTTTGTTGGTGTAGACTTTTACACCACAGCATACAGAGACTTAGTAGGAAGAGCAGCTGAGGAATAAAGCCTTAGTGAAGAATAAAGCCGTAGTGAGGAACAAAACCTTAGTGGTAGCATCTAGATGACTGTGTGAGCCAACAATAGCAATGTCGGAAATCATTAAAAAATAACTGTATGCCATGACACTCCGGTAGAGCGAGCACTGTGACAAGACTGCCAGCCTTCACGGCGAGCATGAGAGTGTGGTTTCAAGTGGAACACCTCTGACAGCCCACCAAGTGGCACCTGTAGCATCCAACCTCAGGAAATATATGTCACTCTGCCTTCCCTTCTAGTAAGCACACTGTGTATAGAGATTTATTAACCTATTAACTATCTCCAGTTTAAGGTTTAACAGAAAGTTCATCCTTACTGCATGCATGGACTGGGCCAGGAGGAGAACCTTGGTCCCAGACCCAGTAGCAGATGCTGAGGTAGGTGCACATGACTCAGAGCTGGCATGTTCATCTGCTGACATTGGTGGCAGCCACAGTGGATAGCTTCTATCTCACACGGAGCACCACTGAGATACCCTCATTATTATTATGAGGGTGCATGATGTCAAGGCTCCAACACACCCCACCAGCATGGTGTTTTCACATCATGATGCTGAAGCCTCATGTTCTGTACTGCTTAGTGTCGTTTTATGCTGCATGGGTGTATGAGAGGGTAAGGTGTTCTAGGTCTGGATGAAGGGCACTGCCAACCTGGACTCTCAACCCTACCCACAGCCCAGAACCCCATGTCAGCCTAGTGCTGGGGCTGTCTTGGTGACCCTCAGCTGCACTTCTCTGCTTTGTCCATCTGTATCACTTCACTGCAACAAGCACCTGCTTCTATAAACGTTGCTTTCCTTATCCCCTTAGTGCAACCTACCCACAACAATTTTTCTGCTCATTCTCACTTAACAATTTTGTCCTTTACCAAATCAGTTCAGAAAACCCCCTGTAGGCCTTCAATTGTAACAACATTCTCTGATCTTGCTCATTATGAGGATTGGACTACAACAGATTAATCCAAAATCTCGAATTAAGGACCTGATTTAGTTATCTGATATATAATTTATATAGTCATAAACCTCCATTAGTAGTTTAGAGACAGAAATGAATAACAGGACAATGTTTAGTACTAGAGGAATGTAAGGTACCTATATAAAATTGTTAAAAGTTAGAGTGACGTCTATGATCCCGCCTCATACCTCCCACTCTCATACCCACACCTACAATCATATTCGTAAAATGAGGCCATGAAGCAAAACAAACACAACTGGCAAATCCATCTCAGCCCTGTAACTGAAACTTGAACACTTCAGAGAAAAGTATTGATGGACTCAAGACCTGATGATAGAGCCTTTGATGTTCAGAGATACAGTGATGAAACTTCCCAGCAAGAATCAGAATCATATCCTCAGTTATCAAGATGTTCAAGAAGAGAACGCCGATCATCCTGTCTTCAGCTAATAAACATACCCATTTGAGCGCTTAACAAGCACACTGAGCACAGATATACTAGCTTATTATTTTTGGAACAATGAATACTGACATTTTCCAAGTATTATTGCTATTTTTCATCTTTAATATACATGGCCTTTATTTAATTTACATAGAATTACAAGAAAATATAGATTGTAAGGGACCTAACAAGGGTTAGATGAAAATTAGGTCCATCTGCTCTGGGTCTTGCCTAGTTGAGTTTTTAAAGTCTCTAAGGTTGGAGATTTCATAATATCTGTAGTGATCTCATTTCAGTGTTTAACCCTCTCATTGTAAGATACTTTTTTTAGAAGTCCTTCAGTAGGTCTTCAATAGTTTCAGAAAAGAATTAAAAAGAGCACTGGAAAAAAAAAAAAAGATAAATATTTCAATTTTACATTTTCTCACTGTTCATTTTTGAATGATAGGAAAACCAAAGAAACCCAAGAATAATAAATAAACAAAATGCCCAAATTAAATGTTCTGAATCAGTCTAATAAGCATTTTATTTGACTAAAAAGAAAAAAAATGTGTAGGGTGTATTTTTTCCTATTTAAAAAAATTTGGTTTAAACAATATTAAAAATCAGTTATTCATGCAATCATCTAGTCTATTTTGGTACTACTTGTATACCCACTGAAAAATTGTGTTGCCTTCTGTGTCCAGGACTGTATCTTTGTTGATGAATCCTATTAATAATAGTATTTTATGAGTGGTTTTTTGTGAATACTTCAACTTTGTTGTTCAGACTTATCGAACTAGCTATTGAATTGTCTAGCTGATGTCATGGTGTTGGGTCATAGGCTGGACTTGATGATCTTGGAGCTCTATTCCAGCCTCAGAAATTCTGTGATTCTATGATTCTGTAACAGCTTAGGCATCATCAGAAGCAGGATCATTTTGTCATATTCATTTTGCATTTCTAAGAAACAGTATTAGTAAATCAAAGAATTGGAAGAATTGCAAAGAGGTGATGAGAAAACAGCAGAGAATGATGTTCAGTAAGGAAAGGACTGCATATATTTTGAAATACTATTAGAATTCAAAATGATGTTGACAAATTGGAAAAATAGTCTTAAAACACTGTGATATGTAACAAAGTAAAATGCAAGATTCACTTAGACAATTTTCTTCAGGAAGACAGAATGGAGAACAACTGACAATCTGGCAGTTTAAAATAGCCCATATAATAGCCCATATAATGACTATAACGCCAGTGGTATCATGCTCTAGAACTACGGGTTCTACAGCTATGAAGAGAGTCATAGCCTACCTGACATAAAAAATCATCTTTTCTCCTCTTCAAAACTGTTTCCTCAGTTGAAGTGCTGTTCATGCTTGGAGCTCCGCTCTTCATGAAAGATACGGAGGAGTTGCTGAGAGGAAGAAAGAGAAGTCTGAGGCAAGACAGGAAAACACTCTTCAGATCTATGAAAGGATGTTCAGGAGAGGAAGTGGATGAGCTGTTCTCCTCTTTGGAATTAGAACAGGCTTCAATTGCAACATAGTTGTCAAGCTTTATGGTCAGAGCCATCCACTGGACCTGAAACAGATGCTCTCTGTTAACATCTCTCCCTCCCCAAAGCGGAAAAGAAAGGCAATAAGGGAGAGAGACTTATTGATTAGAAAAGAAAACTAAAATGGCTTTAATGAAAATAGTAAGAATAAAATGGAATATATAGAAATATATAACAAGCCAACATTGAACCCAACCTCCCCCACCCCAATGGCAATTACATCACCATCACCACTGATGCTGTGGAGCAGGTTCTGGGGAAGCCCCAGACTGAAGTGGATTCAGGAGCTGGATTCTGTAACTGGATTCAGGGAAACATGGATTGGTATCGAAGGCAGAATGGCCAGAGTTCTTATTGGATGTTGACCTTTGGAGAAGAGAGCTTGACCCTCATGATCACACAGTTTTATACTGAATATGACATATATGGGATGGAATACCTTGTTGGTCAGTTTAGGATCACCTGTCCTGTCTGCTCCTCCCTGCAGGTGTGGCTTTTTTTTTTCTGTACCCCCAACGTGGTACACAAGATTTAACAGTGAACTTGGTCTGCACAACAATTCTTGGTACTAACTTTAAACATCAAGTGTTATCACTACTAGAAGCAGACACTGTCTGCAAAAATACACCATTAACTTCAGAAAGTGCAGTTAGAAGACACTGAGCTGAAAAGTAAAATCACTGAACAGAATTAGTTCTGTTCTCACTCAAACCAGGACACTAGTTTAGGTTATACTTTGTAAAAAAAATATTGCCAAAAATCTTACTGTCCTAGAAGGTGATGCTATTATGGCAAGTTCTATGAGATGGCTTATTAGAACCTAGTATATCTTTCCATAATGATGAGATAGAAGAATATAATAATACTATTCATAATTATAATGATGAATAGAAGACATTTCAGTATTTTAATTTATGAAATAAAACCCATTTGTTTCCAGAGTCTTTTAATTTAGATGAATATGCCATTTTCACTCCTAAGAATACTGTGAGTAGTCTGATTACTATATTTTTATTATCAGTGTGCTATGAGAGACTGTTTAAGTAAATATATGCTGTCTGCTCTACACAAAGCAATATTTTTCAAGCTTCAAAATAAAAAAGGATTAAAATATCCATTTAAAACTCCCAATTTGAAATTTTATTAACTTCCAGCTTTAAGATTCAGATTTATTGTACTTCCAATCTTTTAAAAAACAGATATATATTGTAATATATTTATATTTGATTACACATGTGCATATGTGTGGATTTAAGGTTCAAAGAAGCTCTTAACCCACAAGTAACTTCTGAAAACCATAACTCTTTCTAATATTATCTACAAGGACTAGCTTAAACTTGTGTGCCTAAGAGTGGTATTGACACGTCTACCTATTGTACACATATTTTTGAAGATCTGGCAAATATTGATGCAGTGAAAAATGAGATGTAAATGAGGATCAGCCACCTTCTAAAGATTCTGCAGGTCTTTGATAAAAAGAGTCTTGCAACTTATCCTTGAAGACTGCCTCTATCTGTTCACTGGGGTCATTGTGTGCCATATCTATTCGAGTGATGCATCAGTGGTATGAGGTTATTGGAATGTGCCACTTGGATATCATTGCTAAAATCCTTCAGCTTCTTTGTTGGGGAATGAGTCATCATAATCACAGATTGTGTCATTTCACAAATTTCTTATTACTTATTATTCAAGCCCAACAGTTCCCCAACAGTTAAAGTTGTTATATGATTGTGATTTTTTGTTAGATGGTCATACAAAAAAAAAAAAAAAAAAAAGAAGAAGAAAGCATAGTGTAACCTCATTACATAAATCAGCAAAAAAGTTTTTGAAGTGCATCTGCCTCCTAAAACAAAAGCATAATCTTCACTGCCAATTTGACATCAGCAGTGTTGGAAACACATGCTTCCAAACAATAGGAAAGGGAAAAAAGAAAACAATTCTCTCCATTCCTACCCAATCTCCTAGGAAGACTAAAAATCAACACTCTGTCACTGAGAGTATGCAGGGTTGCTAAGAAGTCTGCCAAAAAACTACTCAGTCAACAGTATAAGAACATTTCCTTCATTTACAGCAAATACATTAATTTGGTGGAAAACAGTTACATGAAAGTCATTTTCTGTAACATCCAAAGAAACACCTAGTCCATGGAAGACTGGGATTTGTAACAGATAGACCTCATAAACTAAGTGATCAATTTAAAATCATGTTCTCACTCAAGGGAAAGCATTAATAAACTGTTCCAATGACAAAACCTGCTATGTGGCCCATATTAATTGTCATCTCAAATTCATTGAATGAAACCCATCCAGAGCATGCAAAACTGACTTATTCTCTACAGAAACTCCTTGTTAGGAAAGAAATTGCTGTTAAAGTAGCAATTTCTGATTTTGACCTCACATACAATGGATAATTCCAGAATAAATTGCAATAGTTGCCATGGAAATAACAAAACAGACTAGATTAGGTAAATAAACTAGGATATATATCTTGTACTCCCTATATAAAAGGCAATTGATACAGCTCTTCCACTCTGTTCTCAACTGTAATGTGGCAGTGGAGATGCCATGAGTGTGAAATATGATCAGTTAAAAGAAATTAAATAAAAGTAACCAAAGCCTGACAGACATAAACTTATTTTCCCTGAGAAAACGTACTAATTTAGAGAAGAAAGTGCTATCAAATGTAGAATACGAATGAACTGAAAATAGATGAGAGACTAGTTTTTCTGTAATGTTTTTACAGTTATAGTAATTTCACAGATTTTTTTTTGTAACTGTAGGAGATAATGTCACTGGTACTTAACTGTTCTCTCATGAACAAAAGCAGGCTGCTTTTCGTTAATAGATTACATGCTGTACCTGGAAGAACCTACTGCATGAACAAGGTTGTCATCCCCTTCCTTTTCTACCCTTGTTTCTATCTAATGGAAACTGGTTGCTACCTCGACAGCATTCTGTAGTCCACCAGCTAAAAGTTTTCCTACTTCCCCGCACTCTTAAGTGGGATTACATACTTTCCAATGCCGTCTGTGACAATATGAGACTTGGGCTCATAAATAATTGAATCTGTGTGACTCCTACACTGGTTAAATAGTTTGTTTACTGGAATTTTATATTTCAACTCAAGAAGAAGATCATTCTATCTCTGGTTTGGGCTGAAGGTTTAGCATTTGACATCAGTTGTCTAAGCTCACTTGTGAACAGTGAATCATTGCTCTTAGTATAGGAACGGACTTTAATGGGATCATAACAATCTCCAGTTTAATAATTACTCATTCACTCCAAAATGTAATGGTTATATATAATTTGGTTTAGATAAAAGAGAAAAATCTTTAAGGAAATGAAATGATGTAAAATCAGTCTCAAGTCCAATTTCCCCCTGAGCTACATCAGCGCAATCATCTGAAATTATTTCGTCAGGGAGCTACTTTCAATAAAGGGTATCAATAAAGAATGTGTATAGACATTTTATACACCCATAAAATATTGTGAAGAATGCAAATATGAATATATGCAGCAATTTTGTTGAATCTTATACCTACCTGGAGACTACACAGCAACTTCCGGGATAAAGGGTTAGCTGGCATATTATAAAACATCATGAAAAATGAAGATTTTGGCTAAATTGCTTCACGAATATTCATGCCTTGCTTCTTTTCTTTAAGTGCCCAGTGAGGAGCACAGCCTGACACAGGAGATGCTGCATACTTGGTATAGATTAGCATAAACAGTTCTAAGGGTATAACAGACCCACATGTCATCTGCCAGTATTGCCCTGGCTGCCTCCTGGGCATCCAGCCCAGAGACTGGGTCCTTTGGACTACAGAATCCTATGAGTCTACAGTGCCTCCTTCTCTCAGAGCTGTGCCACAGGCCTGTGTCAGGGAGACAAACAAATACCTGCTTTACCTCTAAGAAATTCACAAATGAAATCTGGCCCTGATGAAATTAAAGAGATATTTTGCCTTTAACATCACTGAGCTCATGATTTATTTATTTTAATATGAAATTTAAGCCCATACTTAAACATAAGCCCTTACTGAGCTTTTCAGATCATCATTACTATGAAATTCTTTATAGAAGTTTGAGTACAATAATCAACTAATATAAACTATATAGCATGCTGTTTATGTACCTTTATATGCAAAAGTGATGTTAATTGGGATTTTCTGCTGCTGTCTGTCATTTGGGTCAAATTTTTTTTTTATTTTTTACTTTCATTGACATGGGGATCCGTAGTATCTATTTTGCTTATGGTAATACCAGAGCACCCTTAACAAAGAAACAAAGAATATTTGTAACCAAAATTTTATCCCCATTTTAAGGTTGTTTTTATTCTTACCTACCTTGTTCTTCATATTACGTTTCATTCACTCAACTTTACCAAATTACTGCTCTGAGCAAGTGCTAAGTTTTACATTTGGAAATGATAGGATTTTGGAAGAAAAGCACAGCTGGAGTGGATATAATGAAACAGCACTTTTCCGTACCAAAGTGATCTTGATGCTGATGAGAAAAAAAACCAAAAAGAAACCCAAAAACCACAACCACACAACAATATGGTGTATATTTATACCAGTTTAATGAGGGTCTATTCAAAAATCCAGCTGTGAAAATGTGATTAATCTATATACATAGTCTTCCAGTACTAGAAAGTAAGTTCTTCATAGTAAACACTGATTTCCACATGTTACAAATCATATCACTTAATCATTTCCTGTAGACTATTCACAAGTAGATAAGCACACTTTGGAGCTGGAGTATGTTGCATAGTAAGTATAGTAACTACTAATAAGCAACACTTCATTGGTAGGAGCATCCCTTATAATTCCAGTTCCTGCAGTTCTTTGTATATTTATTTATTTATTTTTAATTCCTCTTCCTTTTTCTTTTTTTTTTTTTTTTTTTTTAATTAATGGAAAACATTGACAGCTAATACTGAATTACTTCTGTAGGTGGTGCCAGAGATGTTCTGATGTTTTTACTTGCTTAGATTTAATTGTGATGTATGTGCAAAGTTTGGCTTGACATCATATATTAGAGTTACGAATCTCTTGTTGGATTCTCTGTGGTTTTCTATCATAAGATAAAAACAATGGTTATCCAATCTGGAAAGCAGTGAGTTGTCATTCATGTCTTTCACACTGTGATTGATACGGTGTATTTACAGAAAGAACCTTCTAAATCTTTAAGCAACAGCATGCAAACTCTTAAATAAGCTTTTAACATTCTAGGCCATCAAAATTGTAATTAATATGCTAATTTCACTTTTTCCATAGATTTGTTGTTTTTGTTAGAGGAAAAATATGCTTTTCTTTGAATTCACATGGTAAGAGACTGAAGTAGCTGGAAACAATGCTTTAAGGACAAGAACAGATAGAGTTAGTAGATTCTATTATAGAATTAGTAGATTCTATTATTTGTATTCTAACAGCACTGCTTGGGGTCCAGACATTGAGCTAGAAGATGGACAAAGAACAATCTAGTGCTATCACATTATTGATGGGCAGCAGAATCCAGAGGAGTTGAAAGGAGATGGGAGAAGGAAGCCACAGGATTCTCTGCAAAGCAATCCTCCAGGGTCTCGTGTATTAAAAATGATGCATCTAATGGACCTGTCCCATCTCGTAAGAGCAATCTACACTGAAGGTAGGTGCCTGAGTTCTGTATACAACAAGCTTTAAGCATTTCATGTTTATGCATAAAGAACTCAGCTGTGCTTTTCATGACCCATTGTTTTCTAAACAGTTGGAGCTTCCAGAGGAGGTGTGGATTGTACCTTCTTTTTCACTCAGACCTCTGTACAATAAATTGTTACTTCATGACTAAAGCATTCTGTGGAAGGAGAGATATTAATATCCCTCAATGACTTAGATATTTAACTCCCACTTCAGACACCTTTGCTATTTTGTGGGTTCTGTGCCCAAGTTTCCTATTAATAAAAAGGAATTGCAGTAATTTCTCACTTCATAGAATCATTGTGAGGCTATTATATTAAATATTAACACATGAAAAAAAATTTAACCTTAATAAAGGAAGTTCATAAAAGTCACCCAGATAAACAAGAAGCAAGTTAGGAAATGTATAATAGACCTGGAAAAGTGAAGTAAAAAGAATGAGAGAATGAAGCAGAAAGAATGAACAAATAATAAGAAAGAAGGAAAGAAGACTGGAGTTCTTTTAGTCAAAGGTGGGGAAAAAAAAAGGGGGGAATGGAGAATAATCCAGTAGATGTTGGAAGCATGTATACTTCACTTTCTGCCCATGGGAAAGCAAGCTTGTAATTTGAGTTTTCTGTTTTTTCTTTTGTGGTACGAAAAGTGAAATGTTTTGATAATGGTTTCCTCTGTACATTTGAATTGAAACATCCTCATTCCTCCAAAACTTGTCAGCAATGACAAAGCTAGATCCGAAGAAGCTTTTGCATCAGGGAATACCTTCTGTCTTTGAATATTTGAATACAGGAATGAAGATTGAGAGAGTGTTCACTATGGATGTTTGCTGCATCTTTATTTTACTATTTCATCATTCAACTGTATATCTATTTGACTGCTTTGTCTTTGGGGACAGTCAAGGAACACATCAGCTTCTGCAATTTTATACATCCATTGCCTGTAATAGGGTGATGAGATGGGAATAAATAATAAATAATCACAGCAGTGTTAAACACAGACTAGCAAACTGACCATTTCACAATGGAGCTTTGTCACCCAGAGCATGTAAGTGCACTAACAGTTTGTTCTAAGACACAGTGGAATAAGATATAAATGAAATGAAGGAATTACAGCAAGAGCAGTCATACAAGAGTAAGGAAACAGTAATCTGTACATTTTGCCACCGTGTTAGTGACAAAGTTTCTGAAACCAATTGTTTCAAAATAAGTATGTTGCAGTCTTCAGAGAAGAGAAAGAAGCTAGTTATGGTATATTTTGTCCCTTCCATGCCATGGTTTAGGAGAAAATGGAAGAAATTATGTTCATGAAACAGAGCTCTAAGACTCTAGGTCAAATTAATTACTTTGAACCTGAAATAATTCTGGAATCAGCTAATTTAGATTCAAGGCTAGACTTTACATTGCAGGACTTAAGCAGACAATGTCTCTGACTGTACTTCCATCCTCCAGCAAAAAGCTATTACCTCAGCTTCCCATTACACCTTTGTCTGACCCAGTGGAAAAGACATGAACAAGGTGGGATTATTTTCATCTATCATTGGTGACAAGTGTAAAGGTTAGGATTACAGACAGGCAGCCTGTGTAACCCCAAAGATCATAGAGTCACTGAACCATTTGAATTGGAGGGGAACTCACAAGGTCATGCAGGCTGATATCCTTAGAGCAAGGTCAACATTAAATTGGAGGTGCTCAGGACTTCGTTCATCTAGGTATTGAAAATCTCCAAAGATGGACTCTACATAACCTCTCTAAGCAGCCTTTTCCAATGTTTTCTTAGGTCCTCAATAGCACTAGGTAAAGACTTAGAATAATTTTTAAAAGCATAATATTTTATGACCCTCATATAGTTATACCACAGTGCTAAAAGTTGCCTTTTTTTCCCACTTCCTATTCACAGTGCACAGGTTTTAACATATAATAACTTGAGATCGTGTGAAGGCTGTTGATAGGGACAAATTTGTTGCATGAATTCTACATGGTACTTCCCAGTGCTGATAGCTGTGACTGGAAGCAGACAATCCTTAGAAGTGTTTGACTGCAATCATCAGAAGTTCTGCTTTCTGTTAGCCCAGAGATTAGGGGAACAGATGCAACTGTGTACCCTGGCAAATGTTATTGGCTTGGTTTACTATGTCATGGCATATGCATAGGTGTTCCATCAGATGATTACACCCTAGAGGGTCACAGATGGATCCATTGCCTATTACTGCACATCAGGAAGTTGTTTTCTGTTCAAAGGCGCAGGTGATGACTACTTCTTTTTCCACATAGCCTCTGAGTGGTTAGAACAGTTCTAGAAAATGTGCCTGGATCTTCCTTGACTTTGGAAGGACCATTAGCCTCTATAATACACGGAAGATTAGCTCTACTATTTTTAAATCATATATATTATGTTTCACTTCAAATATTTATTTCTACTTTATTAGTGAAAAATAGTATTGTATCAGTGTCTTTTAAGCACATGTGTAAAAACTCCACAAAAGAATGGTGATTTAACAATTCTTCCCACATGCAATCCTAATGGTGTCACAGGGGTAGCACATTCTTAAATTGTAACATCTGTTTCATAAGTCACACCTATAATGCTGTAAAGCTAATTTTTTTTGCATAAATTTATATTCAGCATTAAAACCTCTAGCAGCATTAGCATTGGCATTACTGTGGCTGACTTATTAAAGGGTAAGAATGAAATGTCACAGTCTTATTTTATCTTCAGAAGAATATGTGATAATCAGCCTAGTAGGTTAGCTTTATTTATGACAGTAAACAGAGTTTGCAAATACTATACGCACCACAACAGTCTGCTGCTACTTCAAGTCTTTGGTTTCCCATTTGGACTGCTGTAATGAGACAAGTCATTGTAGTGAGAGTGAAAACAGGGAAATGTCTATTTATGACTTGCATTGTATAATGCACACGTTATATTCTGGGTGGCTGTAAAACTTGTGAAGCAATACTGTTCACACAATTCCCTAAATAATTCTCTGTTGTGATGAGCTGACAGAAGAATGCATTACTTGAAAGAGTAAACATCAAGAAGCCTCCAGGGGTTCTTTCACTTCATTCATTTTGCATTATCCCATTTAGCAATTGTAGTTACATCTCTGCAGCCCTAATAACTCTTCAAGTGAAGTAATGTATAGTTCTAAAAGACATAAACCTACTGGGCCAAACATAATCATGTTCAAGTTCTAGTGATGGACATGCAGACTAAAAATTCAAGGGGATATGTGCTTGCTAAATCATCAAAGCAGAGCAAAACTGACTCACTTCCTGAAACAAGCAGCTAAGACTTGGGGTTTTTTTTGAAAACTGCATTCTGTACAAAATTATAAATAATTGCAATTCACATTAACATACCTAAAAAAGGAAGCTCTTCTGGCACTACTTACAAAGTTTTCTTTTAAGACAATATATCTGTAATTTTCTAGCTTCTTCATTGTCCAATCACAATCTAAAAGTGTCATTTTTTCATTTGCTGCTAGAAACAGCTGAGCTACACTGCATCACATTTGGCACCTGCACTGAGGTAGAAGCTCTAGAGAGATTTGTTAAGGACTGTGAGCTTGTGCGGCTCACAAGAACTGGAACCAGTGTTGTTTCAACACTGTTAGTCCTGTAAATCTTGAGTCTACACCAAACATGCCATTGTACTAAAATAGAATCAAAACTTCAGCAGCAAGAGCAGACTTGTGGAGCTAAGTTCAAAATAGAGCCAACACAGGACTAACTAATAAACAAAGAGCACAGGGTATGTTAAAGTGAAATGTACATGTCTATAACTTGGGTTTATTTCTGTCTTTTTGTTCCTTTGGCTAAACAAACTCTCTCTATAGATCAAAAAAATAATTATTAACATTTCACAAGAATCTGGTAGTGAAGTCTTCCCTTTTCCTTGTTGGTGTTTAATCATGCTCAGTTGTCAGGTGAGTAAGGAAAGAGTAATTAGAGGACTAGGAAATAGGAACTCGGTAATCTTGGTAAAAACACCCTTCTAGCAAAACTTTTACAGTGGAGAAAGCATATAAATGCCATCTGAGGCAAGGCTGAGAAAAAATAAATCACTGAGTCTATGGTGCTGGACAAATAAGCCTCTGTAAATGTTAGGTTCATCTATCTAGACCAGGAGCCTTTAACTCTGAAGGAAATATTGCAGTAAGTCTTTAAGCATAGTTTGAAGAAAGTAGCTTGCTCCAGTCACTCCTCATCTCATGGTTTAAAATCTTCAAGTCAGATTCTGAAGCTCTATCAGACTGCATTAGCCAAAAAATCTCGTCCCACCTACCCTACTAATTAACGCGCATATTCACATATAGTCACTCTTGTGATCTGTATGGTTACTTCTTGGCTGAAGCACCATGGGATGAATTTTGTACTCTTTTATATGTACCTCGCCTTCCTCCTTTGAAAAAGAACAGATCACAACTGAGATTAATGGAGTAAAACTGCACAAATCATGACAGTAATTGAAATGGATTGAAACTAGTATGTGCATTTAAATTAAATTTCTTATGGAAGCATTTGGAAGGACCAGATACCTGTTGACATACCAGTAGTACTTCACAGTTGAAAAAAGACCTTTTTCTCCTTTTGAGACTTTACTAGTAACCTTAAGGAAAATTGTGTATAAAGAAGTTCTTTTAAAAATAAAAACAAATAAAAAAGTAGTCTATGCAAAACTGCATTCATAATAAAAGCTACAATGCTTCTCTAGATCATCCAGCATAGTTATCATATCTTTTGAGCACAAAACTGAAGTATTGTAACACATGAGAAAAATGTTTCACAGCATTAGATAAAAGATAGGACATATGTATCTACAGTCTTCACCTAAATGAGTAAACCCCAGAAATGTCAGCTTTGTTTCAAAATAGTAATGTATGTATTCATGCAGATAAACTCAAGGTTTTTGACAAAGCCTCTAGGCACACTGCTTTAGTATGAATAAATGAAAGTAAGACGAATGCATATTTAGAAGCTATGGAGGTGGTATCTTGGGGAAAAACCCCATCATTTAAATGAAACAGAAATATCCTAAGTTTTTGAGTCCAATCTATTGAAGTGTTTTTACTCACTGATAGAATCTTTGATGTTCCTGTTTGTGTGGAACTAGTTAACTGCAAATTTTCTTTCCTTTTAACTGATGTATGTACTCTGAGACCATGTAACATTTAAGTAGTAACTACACATTTGTCTACTTTCATATGCTATATCTCGAAGGGAAATTACTAGATATGGATGTAAATGAAAATACCTTCTTATTCTTTCTACTCTGTTATGGCTTTTCATATTTTAATAACATAACAAAGCAGGGCTACAAAGCATGCTTCCTTGGCATTTCCTTCCTTTGGGGGGTTCTTATAATAAAGGAAGACAAAAAAATACCCTCTAGTAAACATAAATAATTACCATCTTTTGAATGGAGCTTTTTTGACAGAGACAGTTTAGAGCCAGTCTTCAACCTGTGCAAGGTTTATGACCAGAATAATTGATACTCCAAACTCAGAAAGCTACAGAAATGTTTGTCAAGTGTTTAAAAGATGTTAAGCTCTCATGATTATTTTTTAATATTATGATGAAATACAACAAGAAATTGATTGTACAGTAGTATAAAACAGAGATCGCTTCTCAGTCCGTAGAATATTGCTGAACTATTGCATTATTCACAATACTTCTCGGCAGAATGCCCACAAGGCAGGATACTAAATGGTGGATGATCAGGGAAACACTTTATCCTTTACTAAATTGATAAAATAATATGAATAGAAGAAGCCTGCAAAGTGCTGAGTTACTATGGTGATAAAGGTGATATAAGGACTTCTATAGAATGGAAGAGGGTATAGAAGCACAGGGAATTCTTCTTATTAAATATGCACCAGTCAAGCTCTCTGCTTTGTGTTATTTTGCTCACATGCAGTCTCATATATTCCATTTTTTAATGTCCTTTGGGTAATTACTTATTTATCTCATACAAATCATCTAAGTAAACACAGGTTTAATATAACTAGTTACTGAAGTTTATATACCTCTTGGGCTTTTAGTGTTGTCTGATTAGATTAAGGAGAAGAAAAACATACCAAAAAATCCTGGTTTTCTCAAGTTTCCACATAACTCCTATAATTAAGTCGGTAGTATACATATTTAATAACACTTTGCTTTTCAATGCACTTATATATTGTTGAGCCATATTTACTAGGTAAATATTTTAATTAGATTAAAACCACAGAAAATGTAGATGTACTCTGCAAGCAATTAACTCTTTCTGTAAGATCTCTTTCATAAAAACAACCCTGACACCATGAGGGGTAAACAAATCTGGCTTTTAATACTAACTCAGGTTTCAACATTGATCTTGTATATACAATTGAATTAAATTCCTTCTTATGCCCAGCACATCCCAAATTGTAGCTGAGGTTATTCACTGAGGTAGTGGTGTTATAGTGCACATAGAATAAACTGTCAGAAAACTGTATCATGAAAAACATATATAAACAATTATCTTCACTATCTACTGAAGCCTGCAGTCTTAGTCAGAAGACTAATATATCTGATCTGATTTCTCACCATTCTCACTCCCTCCTGTAAACAAACCAAATGGAGTAATTGTTAATTTACCACAATTCACATATTGTACTCAGATCCTGTCTGATTCTCATTTCTCCTTTCTGTCAATACTTTTCAATCCCAGTTCTGAAGTTTCCTCCTAACTTTGGTATAACTTTAAATTTACTTACTCTAGGTCTGAGAAATTATTAGCATGTGTTTAAAAGTGTTCTAGATAAAAAACTGTCAAGCTTTTATTTATATCCTTAACAGAATATTGCAATACTTGCATCTTTCTTGGAAAAATATTTTTAAAGTAATATTGCAACAAATTTCCTGATCCTGCATATATAGCTAAATATCAGTTTCTATTTTAATAATAAGAAAAATGTCCATTTCTGAACTAGTAATCAAATGAGTACTTACAAGACCAATAAAGTGATATGTTAGTAATTGATTTTATTCTATGACTGGGTGAACCCTCTCATAGATGAGGGGAAGGCTGTGGATGTGGTCTGCCTAGACTTCAGCAAAGCCTTTGACACAGTCTCCCACAGCATCCTCCTGGAAAAGCTGGCAGCCCATG
>JAAGNO010009107.1:47828-59463 GCA_033439905.1 Ceryle rudis | reverse complement strand
AAATTTTACCCTGTGTTCCCTTTTCTGACATGACACTCATTACAAGACACACATTACTATTTTTAAAATAATATTTTCTAATTCCTGCAGTGAAAGCAGAAATAATTATAGTGAGAACAATTTTAATAATAATAATAATAAATATAATAAATTCCCCACACTTATACCTGTTGAACTGGTGAAAATTGTCAATTAATACTGTCTTTTAAAATAAAAATGATCTCTTAACAAGTGGATATCTTTCCTGTGGTTATTTTCCTCCTAAATTCTCTATTCTAGACAAAAGTATCAACATTAAAAGAAGATGAAACAGAAATGTACAGCCCTTTGTATATGACATGGACCCAATTCAGCAAAAGTTTTATTGAAATTAATACATACCATAGAGATGATTGAAAAATTAACTGTTACAAAAGCCCAGTTGATTTCAATGGGAATTTGCCATGACAAAATGAGGTCCACAGGAACATCTCAGTCCCGTAATTTAACATAAATAGAGAAATAACCAAACCAATACTCTTTTCAAAATTCTGAAAGGTTGCAGATACCACCAGAAATGAGTGTGTTCAGACAGTTATTCTTGTCATTTTAAAATCAAAATAAATATATTTCATTATGGGAATTCTTACTTTAAATGGTTCAAGTAGTTACACATTACTTTTAAAATACATAATTAAGCAAGATTTTCCAGCACAGGAATTGTCACTTCAGGGTTACTGTAAATAAAAGAATATTTGACATTCTCACCATATGGTGGTTATTTTGGCCAGACTACAACCCCAGGCTTACATGGAATTCTGTATGGGCTACTTCATAGGTATGAAAGCCCTTCTTCATACAGATTACATAGAGGATTTAGTGCTAGCTAACACAGCTAGAAGCAATCAAGGTTTTGACTCCACTCAAATTACACTGCTGAGTTTGGTGAGAATATTGCCATTGGCCATACTGGGAGAAGCATCTGAGAGGGCTGTCAAAGGCACTGAGAACTCCTCTGTCAGCACTTGCAACTGGGATGCTTTAGAAACTCCCAAATGCATTTCTTTGCCTAACAGTGATTAACTATGCATAGGAAAATACAGGTTTCATAGCTTCTTGTGCATAAAGTTTATAAATACAAACTGATGGTGCCATACTCTTTGGCAGGCATACGTACTGACACTGTTGAAATCCAAATGACCTTTAAAATTAAATAAATATCAATATCAACACAGTTCTGGCAAGGTCTATTGTGTAGAAAGTACAGTGCAGGATTCCATAGGATACAATGGTTTAAGGGAAAGGTGAAAATCTGAGTGTTTATTTGTAGGCTATTTGCTCTTTTAGGTAAGTGAGCTACTGAAATGAACAGTTGCCTTCAGACATTCTATCCTGCCCTTGCAAAGTATCCAAGAAAGATGATGTGCCTGGAGTAGTGTAAGCAGGTATGACTCTCATTCCTAAAACAGGATTACTAAAATTCATCTTCATTGGCTGAAAGCCCAAGAATTTTGTCACAGAAAAAGCTCACTCAAAACCCAAAGGTTCTGACATTATTTTTCATCAGATTCCAGAGTGAAAGTTCTTCAAAATGAAAAAAAAAAAGAGAGGGAGCTACAGGCCCATGTGTTAATAGATCCTTCTATATTTCAAATACCACCACCAAGCACTGGGATACTGGCTACCTTCTCTAGTGGGGCTTTCTTTACCTATTCCTTCCCTTGTGCTGAATTTGAAAGATCTCTAGGATGTAAGCTTTGTAGAAATGGATCTGCAAGTTCAAAGCATGGATGAGCATGGAATGAGCATTTTCCAATTTAGAAATCCCACAGTCATTTTTCTGAAGTCCCAGCGAGCTCAAATTGATATGGCTATCACATAAAAGGTGATACCAGATGCCTACAGATAGGAGGCTTAGGTAGCTGGGTCTGCTCCCACACAGTGAATTTCAAATCTAATAAAATTCTTTTCCAAATATTACACTTTCAAACAGGCACAGAAACAGAGCATTTTTCAAAAGCAGTCTTACAGTTTCATTTTCATTATCTAGTTTTAAGCTTTCCAGTCAAGAAAGTTTTTATCAGAACAATTAAACTTCTTCCCAGTAAAATTATTGATCCCTTTTAGAAAGCATGCATCCCATGATCATGAGCTCCTGGGACTGATCTCTGACTGAGCTCGTAAGTGCGGGAAAGGCACAAGTTCCCCGGGCTGGCTGCAGCCACAGTGGTGACAGTAGATCTGTGTGTGACACTGAGCATATGCCCTGCCTACAAGGTACATGTTATGACTGTTCTTCCCTTGCCCTGTTAAATCCATCACTACATTCAAGTCCTTTTATTTCCAGCGGAGCCATCCCCACAGACCCCCAGTATTCACACGAAGCACACTGGTTTGCTGGATGAAAAGCAAACGAATCTTCAGTCATTTGTGAGGACATTCCACTCCCTGAGCTATAAGCTTTACATTTTCAATGGCAACAGAGATAATCCCCAAACCTTACTGTGGCAAAATTTCTCTTGAAGTCACGTGGACTTTTGCCTGAATTTTTTTTGTAGAAATCAGTCTTATATCCCCAGAGTTTTGCATTAAACTTTACAGTGTTTTTTAAACTAAGTATAGGGCCACCAGTTATGCCAGTGATGTTATGGCATCCATCCATAGAGGTCCATGGAGCTCCCCTGTAGTTCCCGGCATGCCATGGAGGTATACCAATCCTTGCAAATGTAACCGGCATTGAATCTGCAGCTCTAGATGAGGCTACAGGGGTGTCTAAATCTCTGCTACTAAATAAAATGGGTCAGACTACATTTTCTGACCCTGAGGACAAGTGACATGGTATGGATTGCACCCACATGGGTAAAACCTTATCTTCCCCAAAGCAGGGAAGCACTGACCATACAGCCCACGGGAACAGCCCCACGCTATGCACAGGCTGACCCCAAACACTCCCTAGGAAAAGGATGCCTGCTATGGACCAAAATTGTATTGAGTGGTGCATTAGCATTAAACACTGTAGATACCCACAGGAACAGAGACTGAGCTTAAGCCCTGTCCCTATTTAGTTCACTAGCACCAATAAAGCTCAGGAAGGCCCAAATGGTGAAAAACACTGCCTTTGAGAAGTCTGCAGGAGCTGCTAATATCAGTTTACTTGTACACACCCATGCAGACTTGTTAGTAAGCTCCAGATTCATTCAGTTGAAGCTAAAAGCTAATTATGTGTGTGTTTATATAAAAGTTATATGTGACATTGAAGAAATGAAATATTCATAGTGACAACATGAAAGAATTTCATTTATGCCTAAACGAAATGTTTAAAAATAAATGAACAATGTATTCTAAAAATTAAATACCTGTTTTCTCCAACTATGTCCCATAGCTTAGTTAAACAATTGGGAATGCTTCATTTTCATTTTGTGCATTGATTTCAGATGGCATTAATAAAATATTTCCTTTTACTGTAAATTATTAATAGAATTTGTTAACACTAACATGCATCTGAAATCTCACAACCATTCAATGTACCACCTCACCAAGAAATCAACAAGAATATTTCCCAAATAATCTAAAATCAGGCACTTTTGCTAAAATTCTTCATTTTTAGTTATACAACAATTTCTAAATTCTTTCAGAACTCTCCTGTCTTCCCAGAACCAGCCCAGTCACATGTATTTCTTTGACAGATGAGATCTCTGTTTTTCATTGGATTAAATACTGCTTGCAGGAAAGAGCACCAACCAAAAACAATAGCTGTGGCTGTTCTTTTATTTCACTTAGCCTGCAATACTTTCATTCATAAGTGTCACATTGGAATTGCCAATATTAACTTACCAAAAGAGCTGGTGGAAAAGGTTCATGTGCTATTATTCTCAAGGGTCCAATTCAATCACAGCCCTGTTAAATGTCACTGACCCACTTCATCAATTACTGAAGGCAGGTGTGGGAGCTTTACCTTCCTCCTGATTGTACCAGCAAAATAGATCTTCTTTTTTATTTTTATTATAACTAGACTGCTCACAAAAATAATTGTTGTATGCTTCTTTGCATCATAACAATTAAAAGTCCATTTCTATTGTGCTTATCTTTGGACTTAAGAAAAAGATGGCCATGAAATGAGTACTTTCTGATAGACTTGTTAATAGCAAACTATATAAATTGCTGGGAGAGTTTCAGCTATAATTACAAAATACAGCTGAGTCGCTTCAAAAGAACCATGAATGGTTTAATTTCGAGAGTTCATTTTTTGAAAGTGATATAACAAGATTTTGTAACTTGGAAGTTACAGAGAGATTTTTTTGGTCAAGTAGGCAGATATTTGGGAAGGATACATGCCTCCAAGGGGAAATTCAGTTGACTATTTACTTTCCAGAATCTTTTACAGAGATTCATCATATATTGTTTCACAACACTTTTCACGTTTTGATTTTTTGTTTCCAATTTTCAAAATGCATTTAAAATTCAAAAGCAATTAATTCTTTTCAAATGCTGATTATACATAGCAAAAATTACAAAATTTGAGTTATACTTCAAAGAACTGAAATACAGTGGGTCTGCTCAAGGACTACATTTCTTGAGGAATTTACAGCAAATAATTAAAATAGAAGTCTCTTGCAATTAAATAATAGGTTCCTGCCATCTGGACAATAGGAGATATTTTCTTATAATGTATCCCAGAGCTTTTTTTTCATCTTACGTACTGGAAAGATTAGAAATTTAGATGGCATTCATATTCTGATACAGATTGGCTGTTTCAAATCTGGTATGTAAGATAATTAGAAGTAATAATTTGTAAAGGTCAGTGACAGCAAAGGTCCTCATACCGTAAAAATTTTTGCCTCTAGAAACTAGAGAAAGAAGCTCTTCCTTCGAAACTGAATGGACACTATTAATAATATGGAAAGAAATAGCATGCTATTGAAGTCTAGGACCTATTTCAAAATGATTTTGCGTGAAGGGAAAAAGTAGCTGTGAGAGAAAAACAGACCATTGGCAGCTAAAACAAAGACACAGGGGACAAAATGCAGATCTTATTTGTTTCCTTCTAAATGGGAAAAATTATGATAATCAGGGATATTCATGGAAATTCGTGTTGCCCATAGTGGGCAGAAGGGAGAGTGATGAAGATCTATCTCTGCTTACTCTTCCTTTGATCTCTCTTTCATCTGCCATTAACAGACACTTTTCTCAAATTTGTCACTACTTCTGCTTTTTAATAACTTTTTCTACAAAGGGATCATTGTGGTAAAATATCCATCCCATGACAGAGACATCCTTAGCCTTGCTACACTTGAACGGCCACCATTCCTCTGCAATGACCTCATGGGTGTTAGCACCTGCTCAGGAGCACCAAGACGTCAAATCTCCTGACTTCCTGTGCTGGGAACGGAGCCCTGGGCAGGGATTCCTACCCAGCTCCCTCTGGCTTTGAGGTGCAGGATGCAGCTTAAGCTGCCAGAAGGGGTGAGCTCTGCCCACAGAGGAACCTTGAGGTGGAAACAATAAGTTATAGCTGCTCAGCTGACACATGCTAACTTGTTAAACAAAGCTATAACACATCAAAGTCGTATTACATTATCCAGTTCATCACTCAACTGAGTGTGCTTGTTAAATATGTGCAGAAAATAAAAAGTATAGTTTACATTTCTTGTGCTGAATATTGGCTTGCAAATAAAAATTAGTACCAGGAAGCAATTCTCTTAAAAACTCTTTAAATATCTCATTTTCTTCACTGATAAGATCCATGTTTAAAAATTCTGGCCTTTCTTTCACCAGATGTACCACACAGGCAAATAAAAAAGCTGTCACAGAAAACTGAAGAGGGACCCTGTCTACAATAAGAAAACATAACTGACCAAACTACTTTTAAACTGTTTTTAACTGCTCATTTATGAAAAACGTAGATATTTATTATGTATAAAACAGGAAAAGTAAAAGTGCAGCTAGTCTAATAAAAAAATTAGGGTTAGAGGTAAAAGATTTGGACATAGCATGTAAGATGGCAAAAGCACATATGAGGGACAGCTATTTAGAGCCTTTGCCCTGGGAACTGGAGGTACCTGAGCCAGCAGCAAGTAATGCCATCTTTCTGCCTGGTCACTGTGTAGTAGTTCAGACTTTCAAAGTGATGCTGGTGGATTAGCGCAGGTCTGCTTGGAGGGTCTTAGGCCTGCCTTCGAGCTAATGCATTTGGAGTGAACATTGCCCTGACACACTTCCACAGCTTGTAGTGTCAGTGTCGGTTTATTCAGAGCTAAGAGAAGGATATCTGCTTTATATACCACCAGACTGAAGACTTCCAGTAGGAATTCATTTGTAGTGCTACTGTCACCATCAGCTGAGGTGAACATGGCAGTAATATGATGTGTCAGAGTCCCTCCAACAGTGTATAACTTCCAATTTCCATTTCTTTTATATTTTTAATGCTGGGAACACATATCCATGGAATTTGAAGGACTGATTTTCTGATTTAATAATTTTATACACCCTAGTTTATGCTGCGACATATAAAGATGTCAGTAAAATATATCAGTGAGTAATGTAAATGTGACTGCATATTGTAAGGGGCTTATAAGATCTATTTTAACTGATGACAGTCCCTTTAGTGCATCCAAGTTCCTAATTGAAATTTTCCATCAAACAAATGACTGTCATTATTTTGTGCGCTTAGCTCTGAGCATTTGCTTTTATTGATCCCAAAGATCTAGCAGCAGGAAATCACCAAACAAATAAAAAGAAGAATCACTTCTGAGTGTGTTTCCAGACCCTTGATGAATCAGCATTCTTATTTGTACAGTATGCTAGGAGTATGCAGTGCTTTACAATGTTAGCAACAAATAATATGACCATATAATCTAGCTGAAAGTGAGAAGCCTGACATTGAACGCTATTGGCAACAGACAAGCCATGGAAAGAGAAGGCACTCCGTGTGTAACAAATGAATATAGTCTTGCTAGCTTATGGGAAAAAAACCAAAAAGCTCCTGCTTGAATGCTTTTTCAAGTAATTTCAAAACATTATGTCAAGTATTTGAAATTATATAGGGCAAGCTCTGAGTCCCTTTTACCATCTCTTCTTAAAGGCCAAACCTTGTTTCAATTTTCTGTTTACCTAAAATTTTCCTGTTAATGTAGAACTCTACGACAGCTGAGTAAAACCATTCCTACTGGGAGAAATATATTAGAAGAGAAGGTCTACTCAAGTTGCCTTATCTTGTGCTTGTCCATAACTGAGGTAGAAGATTCCACCTGAACATCATTAGAGTAGAGCAACAGAAAGCACCATGTCTCCTGTGCTTGTCCCATTCTGTCCTTGGCTCAGTTGGAAACAAAGGAAGCAGAGCTATGCTGCACTGCTGTAAGGCACCTTTTAGTTTCTGAGGTACCTTACTAAATTCTTCTGTGTCCCACAGAAACTACACAATGAGACCTCCATGCCTTCCTAGATTAGAACAATCATTTTGGTTCTTGCACTCAGAAAAGAATGCAAATGGATATTCCTGAAAGTGAATATAGACAATAGATATTACTCAGGACATCCTTATATCTGCATTTGGATTAACTTCACCTTAGGAAGACATGTCTGTTGTAAACCAGTAATCACAGGTCATATTTTTCTCTGCTCTTGGTCTAGACTGAAGGTGTCAACCTCAAAACTGTTCATTCCACTTACAAAGCTGCAAGTAATTTTCATAATACATTTTATACATTAATCCAACTCTGTATCAGACATGAATCATGGATGGATTAAACTAATCTGTCACAAGTTCTTAATGGTGACAGAAAAGAGAGGGTGAGGAGGGGGTCATGGGGGAAGGTGAGAAGTTCAGTTGCTTGTTATACAGAAATATGAGGCTGACACAAAAGTTCAATAGATTGAACAGCTTGCATCAGAAATTACAGAATAGTCTAAAATAAATAAATAAATAGGAAAATAAAAGAGAAAGGAACTTCGAACAGAAACTCAAGAAAAACAACGTTAAAGGGATACAGCACTGAATAAGATACTAGAGGAATAGCCAGAGTGTCAGGAAAAGATCATGAAAAGAATGGAAGCTCAAAAAATACGAGCAGGGAAGAGAAAATAAGGAATGTAGCTAAAGGAAGAATAGAAGATTAAAAAGAAAAGTTCTGACTTCTCCATGGCATAGTCTAAAACTATAGTCAAAATGATGAAATGGGAGCTTAGGGGACCTACAGCAATGCAGTGGAGAGGATCAAGAAGTGAAAAAAGGAAGCAGCAGGAAAGAGAGCAAAAGTTAAAGAATTTGCAGAAAGAGTAACATGGAGTAGTGACTACTGTATATGTGGTGTTGTGGGAAATTTTGTGTGATACTTGCATCCAGGCCATGAAAGCAAGGTGGGAAAAATGCCACAAACCTACAAGGAATTATGTCAGGAATCTCACTGCCATTTTCTCTATTCTTTCTTATGGTAAGAACATAGGAACTGATTTACTAATAGTGGAAAAGAGTTCTGTGACTACATTGGAAGTTACACTACATCTTACAAAAAGTTTCATAAAATGTATTTTCACCAATGAAAAATAGTTATTTTTGTCTTGCCTTTTAAAGTGTTTTTGTGGGTTTACACAAGTCAATGTAATTTCTTCCTTTCCATCTGTGAAGTTACTCAGTTTTGACACAAACAAAACATGATCAAGAATATGGTATAATGTGATGAACAAAGCAAATTAATTTGTGTTGTATATGAGCTCTTCCTCATAGGATAACATTGCAAACTAAAGAATTTTTAAAACTATTAGCTACTTTTTTTAAAATATGCAAATATTCAGAGTTGAAAGCTAGGATCACTAAGTATTTGAATATCCATGTCTTTATAAAAAAGGTAATTATATCAGCAACCCCTTTGTGATATTTTACATAGTTTTTATGCCACCTGGTGGTCAAATATCTAAGAGTCATAATGGGTGAAACACCCTTGTAGCAGCAGCCGCAGACTGTTGGATGTAAGATGTGCAGTTGTGCCATGCAAAGGGTGGGATGGCTTACCAGGACAGACAGGGAAGAGCTAGCATCCACACAAACTCTCCAGAACAGAGGAAAGGGAGTAGTACTGTAGCTACCAAACTTCCCAAATGACAATGTAAGGTTAAGTAGTAGCATATCTACATAGTACCTCCAGCTACATTTGGAGTATATTCCTCATGCTTCTTTGTGTTTATTCTCATTTGTCACTGGGGCTTTTCTTTATGTGAGTTGCGCCACAAGAGGTAGCTCCCACAAGTCAGCAATTTACCACAGGTCAAATTTGTTCAGCTTCTTCCTGAACTGAGAGAAAACTCTAACAGTTGGTGGTAACACATTCCTGAAAGCATAAAGGCAAAAGTTCTCTTCCTTCTGTAAATGTAAAGCGCCTATCTGGGACTGATGAACATCAGCAACAAAACCAAGTCTACCTTCAGCTCCAAAAGAATACAATAAAGTCCACATTGGGTCAGACCAAGGATCCAGCTGATCAAAAAGCCTCTTTCTGGTATGGGCTAGCACCACAAATTATGCAGTCAAGTTTCCTGTACTTACATGCTGGGAGCATACACCAACTACTTGAATACTTCTAGTGACTATTCCAGATCCCTCATTTTCAACCTATGATTTGCTAATTAATTTTTTTAATTCATTATCTCCCATTCATTTGTCATATGATCTTAGTGCTTCCTCTCACCAGAATCTGGCATGTCTTTTAGCTTCAACCAGCCCACTTTTCAATACTGATCAACACGGGAGATGCTCAAGGAATGAGCATTATAAGGAAACAGAGCAACTATAGACTGATTCTTGATATATCTCCCAGACACTTTCCAAGCAGGAGTGTTGCATCTGGATCACTATGTTAAAAACTAAAAATTTGTAAAAATAAAACTTTAACTTACTTTATATCAGTAGACTATTTCTAGGCTACCAGATTTTTTTCTATAATTCTTTGGAGTTCTAGGAATGATTTTTTCCCTAAATGACTTTCAGCCCATGCTCATTGAACTCCTTCTCACTGGGGAGTAAAGGAGTATAGCTTGACCTTAGAAATGTCATAATGTCATGAAGTACTTTTTGGCAGGATGTGAGAGAGAGGAGCATGCAAAAATATTTCATAACCCAGAAGACTTTCTGTTTGTGGAATTATAGTAATATTTCGTATTTACATACTGCAATTCAATCTTCTTAAGCAATATTAGTTTAACCTCTTGTCACTCCTGATAATATTAGTATAATTTTTCTTATATCATAAATGAGGAAACAAGCCCAAAGTGAGTAAATAATCTGCCTTTAAATATTTTTGTGAACATAAGAGAGAATGAAACTTAATCCAGTGCCTCAGTTCCAGTCCTGTGCCTTATACACAGGACAATGTTCTGGCCAAGGATAACACACAATTCCCATTTTGCCAAGCTTTTTATCTGACACGTACTATGTGTGAACTCTATTAAAACTTGTAAATCTTAGTAACCGAAACAGTGGTGTCAACTACACAGGTCATTGTCTGGTAATGGCAAATTAATGTAATTCTTGTCTTGTGATAATTACATACTACATTCTTTGTTATGTTGGTTTCAGCTAATAAATCACAAACACCATCTTCATCTTCTCCTGTTTGCAAAGCTGGTTAGATCCTCAACATCAACATCTTTTCCATAAATACTCTGTTATTTGGCCTTTAAGAAAAGCTACAATATTGGCTAAAAAGGACCGTAAGATAACTTCCTTCTGACCAGTCTGGACAAACAGATCTGTCACTGTGTTTGAAAAATCCACCCAAGTTCATGCCATGTGAGGAAGATTATACATTTCAAAAATAATCTTAGTCGCTCAGACTTAATAAAGAAGTTTATTCCCCTTTTCCACTGTCTTTTTGCTTAAGTCAGTGATGGTGGACCTCGTCTTTCTGGAGGCAGCTTTCTGCCAGAGCTGTCTCAGTTAAGCATCCCCTTCACTGACTTTTTGGTCTGTGGCACAGGAACATTCTTGACATGGTGGTGGATGACAAACAAGAGAGTAAGAGTTTTTTGAATCAGTTCCCTAAATCAAGGACACAGACTTATTTTAATATAACTTAATTTTAATTCTGAAATGTCACTACCAGATACATTTTTGACACTGTAGAGAATTCATATGTCAAAATGTCAGTTTGCTCAACCATTTGTTAGCCTTATTGGTACAGTGGAATTATTTTGTTATCTAAACCAGTTGAAAATGGTTTATTTTGCAAGATGTTCATAGCCTTGCAAGCAGGTGTTTCTTCAGAAACTTGTAAGAGTTAAAACAACATAGCAAAGCTTGGATGCTACAAAGATTTATGTATTAGAGGAGTAAATTTTACATTTTTTTCTGGCCTGGACTTGGGAGATGTCATAGAACAACAAACATCACCAGATGCCTTCTTACTCTTCTTCATATATAGGTAGTGTTGAGATCCCAGCAGATTACCTACCCTGTTGCTACACCTTGGAGAAAAGTCAGAGGCGAGTAAGACATGAAAACAACTATCTCTATAGCATTTCCCTTTTATGTGCAGGCTTTGGGAGTGTAGGGATGGAGAAAATAAGGAATAATCAAAAAGAGGGAATGAATAGTTTAGAAGATAAATATTTTCACTTATCACGTTCAAGACAGTTATATCCAGTATAAATAATATGATTTATA
>JAAGNO010009107.1:35084-47728 GCA_033439905.1 Ceryle rudis | reverse complement strand
AAATAATAATAATAGCATTAAATAAGTAGAACTGAACTGGTTTTTTCTGCTGTGCTCTCAACAAGAATATTAGAAATCTGTGAAGGTATAGGGTAACAGTGAATCCCATCTTCATACTTGTTTATCTGATCTTTACTTCTATTTTGTTTTCATCTTTCATCAGGATATACGCATCCTCATGTTTGTGCTATTCAATACACACCGAGCAAATTTTCTACTTTATTCAGAATTCTACTAACATATTATGGGTCTGGCAACAAAGCCAATATACTGAGAAACCAGGGATGCTCTATCAACATTAATCTCACTTTATGACATAAAAAGAAATATATATGTATATCTACATAGCAGTTACCAAACAATTCAATGGAGTGCAGAGAGACGTCATTAATGCCCTTTGATGCTGCCTGCTCAGTGTACTTTTTTGTTGTCATTTTCACAACAAATCAAAATTTCAAAGAGTTATGGTAAAGTAGACTTGTCTTTTAATTTATGTGGAAGTTAGCTGCACAGCCTGATTTGCTTGGATGTAATTAAGTGTAATCCAATATCACTGAGGTAAGGTAAATTCTGGCAGTACTCCTCTGAGATCACAAGTGAACTCCTCATTGTATTTCATTCATTCACCATTTACACCATGAAAAATACCTGAGGTGAAAATCTGGTATTCTTTGTGCCATTGTAGAGTAGCACAATTTTCTGGAAGTCCCAGAATGCTTGTTGTGTAGCATTCACAAGAGAACAGTTTAACATTACTGGGAGTTGAAGAATTGAAGCTTAATGAGCCACTCATTGCTTCAGTGAGAGCAATTGTGTTCGTCATTTTAGTATAATGCCTCTTATACCGAACAACTGAGCAATGCACTGTGACAGGCAGAACAAGAGCTTAGTCAGAAGCCTTGAGGACATGTTGCAGTGGCTAGTCCAAGTAAAACTAGTATAAAGTTTCAAAATTTTTTCATATACCTCAAGTGCCATCAAGTTCTGTGCAGTAACGTGAGACAACTGCACGTGCAGTCAGGTACTGCTCTTTTGCTGCAGAAATTCACTATGAGCTGCTTCTTAGTCTAAATCATTGCAGATACCATGATCTGCATGAAGCCTTTGGTTTCAGTCTCCAAGGTCTATACTTCCAAGTTCATCTTCAGCCTCCTCTAGAAGGCTAAACATCAACTCTGTCTACAGTGACATTGCAACAAGAGGAGTTATTGGAGAGAATAGGAAATTAAGCATAAAAATTGTAAATGTCTGATGCACGTGCCAAGTTCCTAATGAGGTTCATTGATTGCTCTCTAGTGACAGATTTGATTGTCTGCTAGATTGTAGCTGTCTATTACAGAGCATTTCTACCAGATTAAGACCACAGTGGTAATTTGTCCCATGGACACCTAGAGTCTTAGGCAGTGCCAAACACACATGGGAGTCAGCAGATTCAACTCTTACCCTGAACAGTATATTGCACAAGCTACGTAGGGAAACTGGTTGGAATTGTTAGTTCAGTTGCTTTCATCTTCAGTTTAAAAATAGGTATGATTTCTCCAATATTAATAAAAATATAAATAAAAACAAAAAAAAGTTTAAGTGGCATATTATAAAGTAAGAGTGGATTAAAGGGAGAAGAAAGGCTTGAGAGAGCACTGATAGCAAAAGATTAACTAATATGAAAGAGATGACTGATCTGAGACCATCCAGTTCCAGCCTGAAGTTATAGCTTCCTCCTAGTTCTCAATCCTTTGTAGTTTAGCTGAAATGATGAGAACATAGTGAGACTGCTAATAAAAGCTGCTACCATGAAATGGTCACAGACTTGATATAACTTCTCATAGTGGCCATGTAGTAGCTCTTAATTTCATATTCATTCCTCTTTTTACAAAATGTGACCATCCTAACTCAATGTATTTCTCACAGCAAACACCCATCAGGCTCCAGGAACACTTTCTAGCTCACAGAGATTCAGAATACTGGTTGTATTCTACTCTGAAGAGAACAGGAGAATGATGCAATGGGCTTATCTTTAGCATACTTTCCCAAAGTTCTCACTTAAAAATATTTTAAGTATCTCTGTTTAATGGAGAATTGATTTTGTGTGGGAAGATGGGGAAGTAGCTATCCAGATAGATTATTCTCTAAATATTGCAATAAAGATTAATTATCTACAATGGCAGAGGCTGTGCTACAACTAATTTATTTGCCACTGCCATCCCTGAACTTTAACAAATTAATATGTTAAGACAAATCCAGCTCTACAACATGCCCCAGCTAAAACAAGCTATTCCGATAACATGTAAAGTTCATCACTGAACTTCAGTTCTTCCTTGCTTTACAATAACCAAGATAGCTTTCTCTAACTAAATATGTGATAAGGCCAGCCTTGGGCTAGAAAGAATCCAGATCTCAAGCATTGTTCAAGATTTGGGACCTAGTATCTCTCACATTCGCAGATTCATTTGGGAGCCTGTCACAATCACAGATTTTATTTCCTGAGGCCATCAGCTTCCATCCAAACATCAACTAAAAGAAAACAGGACAAGAGAAATCATTTGTCCTATGCATCATTCAATTGAGCAAGTTGTGTATTAAAAAGAATATAGTGCCACAGATATAATTTTGAATGACCCATATTTAATCTGCAGCACTCTGATATGTGTCAGAATAGTCTCCAATCTTTTCCTAGCCCACCTATAACCTAACTCACAGGTTATAGTAAGCATATATTGAAAACTATTCCAAAGTGAGCCAGAAAGTAGAAAAAAGTGAAAAGACAATGTAATCTCAATTCGTTCAGGCATCAGATAAAGAAAATACCTCTACTGAAGACAAAAACTGTGAAAACATTAAATAATTCATGAAATAAGACAAGAAAATTACTGGGTACTCTTCTTCAGCTGAATACTACTGGTGCAACAGATTTCCTTGCTTTTACAGTGAGCAAAGGTCTTTTCGGGAGCCTCCCAAAGGCTTACAGAAAAAAAAAAAGTCACAAAAATATTTGCACCTGATATGTTACATGGAAAGGAAATTATTTTAGAAAGATGTCAAACCTATATTTGACCTAGGAATATTTGGGACATAATAAACATTCCATTTGCCTTGGCCAAAAATTGCTTCATCCATTTGGAAATAAGTATCCATCTGTATTTGTGAAAGGTTTAATGAGTAAAACCATACCCTATATTCAGCCTACATTAAAATGATACATCATCCAAGAGTAATCCAAGTGATATGACATTTATAAAGGTTAAACATGCAGGTGAACTGGTCAGATACACGAAAGCATCAAATCAGCTCAGAATCCTTCCATGGAATCACAGAACTGCTGAGGCTGGACTGCACCTCTGGAGATCATCTAGTCCAACAGCCTAAGAGCAAGGTCAGACAGATTAGGTTTCACAGGACCACATCCAGATGGGTTTTGAATATCTCAAAGGATGGAGACTCCACAAGCTCTTAGGCAGCCTGTTCCAGTGTTTGACCTCCCTCACAGGAAAAGATTTTTTTCTTCTCCTTAGGGAGTATTTCCTGTGTTTTAGTTTCACAGAATCATAGAATGGCCCAGGTTGTGACAGATCTTGAAAGATTGTCTGGTCCAACCTTTCCTGAGAAAGGGAGCTTAGATAAGACCATCTAGCACCCCATCCATGCACCTCTTGAAAACCTTCAGTGATGGGAACTCTATCCCTGGGGACATTGTTCCACTGATTGATGGTTCTCATCATAAAATGTTACTTTCTTATATCATGATGAAAAAGTTTGTGTATGATGCCCCTGTGCCTTCTATAGGCTCAATCTAGGAACAATCCTAGGTTCTCTAGGATCAATCTCAGCTCCCTCAGCCTTTCCCCATATGAGAGATGCTCCAGTCCATCATCCAATATGTCCATGTCTTCCCTTGTACCAGGGAGCCCAGAACTGCACAAAGGGTTCCAAGCGTGGCATTCACCAGTTCTGAGTAGGATCGTATCTCTCAGTCTGCTGGCAATGGTCTTCCTAAAGCAATCAGGGGGCTTTTTCCATGAGGGCACATCACTCACTGCCTCATGTTCAGCTTGGTGTACTTCAGGATGCTCAGGGTCTTCTCTGCAAAGCTGCTTTTCAGATGGGTGGTGACCAGCCTGTTTCGGTGTCTGGGGTTGTTCCTATGTAAGTGCAGGATTTTGCACAAAGCTTTTCTTAACTTTAGGAGGTTCCTGACCCATATTCCCAGCCTGTCCAGGTCCTTAAGTATGGCACACCCATTCCTCTAGTGCACCAGGCACCTCTTTCAGTTCTGAATTATCTGCAAACTTGATGAGGGTGGCCTCTGTCCCCTCATCCAGGTCATTAATGAAGACGTTAAACAAGACTAGCTCCATTATTCATCCCTGGAGTACACCACTGTCTCCAGATGGATTTCATTATGTTAATCACAACCCTTTGAGCCTGAGCCAGCTTCTAGTCCATCTCACTGTCCATTTACCTTCTGAAATTTATCAGTTTGTCTGTGATAATGTAATAGGAGACAGTGTTGAAAACTGTTTGAAGATTAAACTATGGCAAATATCAGAATCTTCTCTTTCAGTCCAATAGCTACAAAATCACAAAGATAGTACTTAATACAGCTGTAGTGAGTAATTTACACTTAAGCCTCCAGGAGAAAAATACCAGAGAATTGCAAATAATGCACAAAGTTCAATCAAGTGTAGCAAAACTTCTTCCTGTGTTATGAATACAGCATTCAATGCCCTCCCAGACAGGAAAAGGTCCCCTGAGTTCAGCAGGTTCAGGTCAGGTGGCATGGTCAGAACAACAGGTCTAGTTTAATGCCCTTATTTAGACTGTGGTGATCAATCAAACACTGCCTAGCAGGTAACACTGCAGGGTAACAATCACATGATTTACATTATCACTTCTGTTTCTTGACCCACCTTTTTTCCATCCTACCCTCATAGGTCACTTCCTCCCTCCCTACATCCTTCCAAATAAACATTTCCCTGATTTCCACCCACAAGTCTGTTTTGTGATGTTCCTGGTACAAACAGCTTTATACAGCGTAAGTGATATCATGTCCTAGGTAGTGCTGGCCTTGCAAGAGTCTGACCCTGTGAAGTATGGCCATTTTTCACATAAGCCCCTTAAACACCTGTGAAATCCAGCAATAGTCACAACACCCTGTAACTTTGGTCAGCTCTCGACAGTGTTGTCTGTCATGGCCGGCAATGTCTCATTTCGTGGTCAGTAGTTATCCACTTTCTCTTCAGTTAGCTTAACCTCAACTGAAGACCTTGCCAGAGGCCTCATCATCTGCTGGCAGCTCTGACACATGCTAGGGAGAAATTTCCACTATTTTTAATCTGAAATATGAACTGAGGTCTGTAACAGAGAGCAATGATATTTCTGTGTCTCCTATAAATGGATACGTCCAGTTTATATCCACCTCTTAAAAAATGTACAAATTCAGCTTCTTAATTTAATTCAATTAATTTCTACTTTTCTATTCTTAAGGCAGAATTTTGAAGAATATATAAGAGGTACTTTACTGTTTAAAAAAAATATCAGCTCATAAGTTTCAGAGGGTTCTGCTCTGCCCATTCTCCTTTTAAATACAAAATGGAATGTCACAGTGTTATAGGGACATCTCTGCTTGGGAGCTGGTGGGGTGGGGTGGAGGGGTTGATGTAATTTGATGTGCTTGCATGCAATTACAAAGAGCAGATTTTGCCCCATCCTCTCCAGCTCCTTTGTTTCCGTGGTTATTCTTCTCATTTATCTCTCTCTCTTTGTTTTGTTTTGTTTTGGTTTTTTTATTAAATATAAACTGTCTTCTTTTCCAGATTAAAAACATTAAAATATTTCCAACAAAAAGATATGATGAACAAGTTTTTATTTACCACTATCTAATGAACAAGAGGGATGAGAATAAGACTGAGAGGCGTAGGAAACATGATCACATATATCTCACTTTCAAAGAAAAGTCAAGTAAAAATGACATAATACATTGCCATTGGAGCTGCCTTTTCCTTTTGTTTCTATATCATTAATTTTTAAATCAAGTAGCCTGTTATCCAAACTACTGCTGACACTAAAATGCATGCTATCCACATTTTCTTGTAGCCAGAACTGGAACTGAATGAATCATTCCTATGACTCATCACACCACTTTTTTTTGTACACCATGTTAAAATGTACTGAAGGAATTAAGGTAAAAAGTGAAGTTGTCTCCCTGTTCTGATATAATCTTTTTGTTAAAGATTCAAATTAGTCTCTAATTATTTTTAACTTGTTTTATTCCTTGGATTCCACTGGTAGTGGAAACAACAGCAATTAAAGTGTAAAAGCTCATCTTGCAGTCTTCATAGATAGCCTTTATCAAAAAAACCACAGTCCCCATATATAGAGTGACTTTCTAATAAAAAAAATGTTAAGAGTTACCAGTTTGCTGTTTGTTTTGTGGGTTTTTTTTTAACATAGTTCTAATGCCTATATTAATGCCTGGATTAAGCATGCTGTTATAGACACACAAGAGAGCAGCATCTCCAGCACAGTTATCCAGGAATCAGGAACTACTAGAAGCACTGCAATGCCTCCAGCCCAATACATGGAAGTCATACACCAGCTCTTCTTTCCTGATAAAAGACTATATGGTACACCTGGGACCATGCTAATAGTGGGACTTGTATTCTAGTATCCTGCAGATACTCAGGAAAACAAAAGAGAAAATAAATCACCTTCAACCACCTGAATAACTGTAGACGATCCACTCAGATCAGAAATCTAGGTCCCAGATCTCATATTTTCCCCATAGGTTCATGTGGAACATTATCACACTCAGCTACTTACTCAGAAGGATATTTAACAGGAATTTCTCTCCAGAGGGATTGCTCATGACAGTGTGTAAGATAGGAGATATTTGAAGACATGAGATATTCAAAAAGGATTAATTTGTGTTGAGTGTAAACTATGAGAAAACGGAAGTGCTCAGAAGGAAGTCTGAGGAAATCATGAAATGGTAGGAGGTGGTAGAATGAGCCGGTTGTTTTCCTCAGTGCACAAATTACTAGGGCCAGTCACAGGAAAAGGGTTTGCTTAGGCAAGCAAACACTCCGGAGTATTCAATGACTGTTTGCAGTAGCTTCTTACTACAAAGAAGCCATAACTGTCCAAGAGCAGTGGGTGGTAACAGACCATGAAGCATATGATGGGAAGGAAGTGAATGCAGCATTTGCTGTAGCCCTGTTGCAGTCAAGCCACAGATTTAAAACCTATTATCTTCTAAATGGTGTACATGTGACATGGAAACTGCTATTATGACCTTAAACCTCAAAAATTGCAATCCACCTTTTTTGTCTTGTTATCAGTGTGCAGAGCTAACTGCTAACAGCTGGAAGTGTTTTGAGAAATAAAAAGTTGTTCAGTGTATGCTGTCCCATGACAACAGTCTTTCTGTGAGATGTCTAACTGAAAGCAAAAATCTTAAGTAAATTCATATAAATCAATCTAAAACAATGCAGTTCTAAATAAAGTTCATATAAATAAATAAACACAGCTGTAATATTTCAGAGAGTCATGTTCTTTCTGTGCTTCCTTAATGTAAGGGACAAGAGCATATAAGTGTTACAGTTTAACCTTGTCCTGCTAGGAAGACAGCAGTTAAAGCAAAGGTTTGGCAAAACATCTTCAGCAATACTGCCAGACCCATTATGCCCCCTCTATTAGTAGATCTGCTACAGATCTGCCATGGTACATAGGCAACTTTGCCCTTTGACTGCTTTTTCTGGGAGCAAGTCTATGGTGCAGCTTTCCCCTGACAGTGCTCCAAGCCAAAGAGTACCTGCACCGCTTTAGCTGGCGCTGTGCTGTATCTAAGCTCCTCTGTCCTGCAGAAAGGCAGAAGACATCAGATGGGGCGTTCAGCCACAGTAAAAGACCTGAGGAAATGGCTAAATCTTGATCAGATCTGACTATAAATCACAATAGTATCTCAATGGTTTTGTAACACCACACACTACAGCTCTTACTTGCCCTTTGTACTGCATGATGGAACACTGAACTTCATGAAACAGCTAACCATTACCAACCATAAATGTTACTCTAATGTAATTCATTGTTTTCTTGGAATAAAATGCTCCAAATGATAATATGTTTGCTGGTTTTAAATGTCACCAAAATGCCCATAGCATCTTGAACAAACATTTATCTCAGTTTAATTCATTATAAGATAAAGGAAACCTTCTTCATAATGATTTTGAGATTAGAACCTGATCCAGGTACTATAATTGTAGAAGTTATTTGTGGATTTTATAAAAAAATAAGGTGGATTTTGGCTCTGAAATTGCCAAAGAATTTTTGACAATCTTAGTATGTAATATCCAAAAAGCTACTTCAAAGTTTCTCTATATTGTTGATGTTAAGCCAGAGCTTCACTACACAGCTTAATACTTCTGTCCTACCCACATTAAGATCTCAATCTGCTTGGAAAACTGGTATCTTCATGGCTGGAGAGAAGATAACTCTCAGGAGCAATGTAATGGCAGATAATATTAGTCCATCTACCTCATGCTCAGGGGATAGAATAGTTAATTTTGATTTAAGCTTTTTTCCTTTCTCTGTAAGGTATTATATAACATTAAATTACATTATAACACTGCCACAGTGCAGGGAATGTACTATGAATTTCCAAAGACCAAATAGCTGAGTGATTTTCTTTAATTCCCATAACTTTCAGAAAAGATTATGGTTACTTGACACTACAGCTCAGTTGAAAGGAACAGTTCATATGAGTTATCTGAGTAAGCATGCTAAGTGAAGAAAGTGCCCTGATCATTTATTTGAAACTTGCCAATACCATTTCTTCATATTTTTGTCTAGTATTCTGATACATGGGCAGAATTAGCCATAACAATAACACACCACCATCTCTCTCCGCTTATAGCCAAACAATCTGAAAATGTGCAGTTGGTCCCAGTAACATAGATCTCCTTCCAATTAAAGAAATGAAAACATGCAGACTTCAGAGTAATTAAGATCATGTCATTTTTAAGCCTCCAATGAGTTCCAGAGACCTCTTTTTCTCTGGCAATCATCTTGTTTTAGTTGTTTCTTAGACTTTGTAATGTGCTCAGAGGTTTCTTACACAAATATTTAAGAATATAAAAAAGTTCTTATGATGAAATTAGAAGCCAAAAATGGTTTCTTCTGTCACTGAGTATAGACATGAAGAAAATCCAGAGGGAGAACACCAGGTGATGCAGAAGTCAGAGAATTCTGAAGGCAAAGAACCTCTCTTCCATGACTTCTTGGAATGTGCATCCCTGAGGGTAAGGTTTGCTAGATGCTTTTGCCTGATAGATGCCTAAATAGCAGAAAATCCTGCCATGATCTTCAGTATTACCTATCTTGTATGCAGCTCCTAAGTACTGAAGGAGAGATGTCCCAGCAGAGAGAAGTAAAAACTATCAGAACTGAGCTAACACATTAGGAATGGGATGGTTGGTAGACATCCCTTTAACGCTGTAAAACCAACCAGCTGACAAGAATATTAGCTGACCTGAATGTTAGACATTCCCAACTCCTTATCTGTTTTTCCATAGAGAGGATCATGTTGTATGCTATATAGTTGAATTTAAGCTTTCCCAACCTAGGTATTCAATCATAAATTGCATATTTCTATCAAATAGAAAGAAGGAGAAAAATTAAATTAGACAGCAGAAGGATATATGTTATCTGAAGGGTACATGCTTGAGGCAACTGAGTTAGTTAGCTTGTTTCTTGATTTATTAAGTAAATCAGTTGGTATTCCAAACCTAAACACTAATTTTACTATGCTTGATCTCTCTCATATTGAGGGATTCACTGATCATTCTCAAATGCCTCCCCTAAACCTCCTTAAAGGTTTAGAAAGACTACAGGGAAATAAACCCATGACAACATGCCAAAGCCCATCACAGTGGGTACTATTCTATTTCATTTGATACAGGTCAGCTGAGGTCATGCAGTTGGAAAGTTAACATTAACTGCAGTACACTGTTTTGTTTCTAATAGAGATACTCTTTCCATGTTTTATGTGTACATTTTATGGCATACCCAAAGTAAAAAGTTATCATTGGAGCATTAGAAAAGAATGCAGCACAATTGACACACTGAGTAAATGGCTGGTTCCAGTTTCTTTTGATTCAAGAAAGAGAGGTAGAGATGATCTTACTGAGAGCTAACAGAATTGGACAGTAGCAGAGGTGAAGTAATTGATGTTTATTTCAAACTTAAACCACAAAGAACAGAGCAGAATACAGGAGCTCTGAATCTAAACTCACAGAAATCAGGGGAAAAAAAAAAAAAGTAATTCACTCAAAATCTAGGCAGAGAATATAGTAACATTAATTGTGATGCCCACCCAGCCAGACTTGAAACACCTGTGTTCTTCACTTATTTTAACACTGTTCTGTTGATGCTCACGTCTGACCCAGAGTGTCTGTCACCACCTTAGCTAGTTTCCTAATCACTGGAAAAAGGCAGTGAGACAAATAAACATAAAAATGCAACCAAATCTCAGCTGTAAAAGCAAAATGCTCATCTCAGGGAAAAGCCCTGTGACCCTCTGGCTGGCTGGTCTCCCTCAAGATGTGTCCATCATTTCTCTGCTGTGATTACTTACTAATATAGAATCATAGAACCATTTAGGTTGGAAAAGATCTTTAAGATCCAACCATTAACCTAACACTGATAAGTCCACTACTAAACTATGTTCCTCAGCACCACATCTACATATCTTTTAAATACCTCCAAGGATGGTGACTCTGCCACTTCCCTGGGCAGCCTGTTCCAGTAATAACAACCCTTTCAGTTAAGAAATTTTTCTTAATGTCCAACCAAACCTCCTCTGGTGCAACTTGAAGCCATTTCCTCTTGTTCTATCACCTCTTACTTGGTTAAACAGACCAACCCCCACCTCCCTACAACCTCCTTTCAGGTAGCTGTAGAGAGTGATGAGGTCTGTCCTGAATTTCCTTTTCTCCAGGCTAAACAACTCCAGTTTCCTCAGCCACTCCTCCTGAGACTTGTGCTCTAGACCCTTTACCAGCTTCATTGCCCTATTTTGTATGTGCTCCAGCACCTCAATGTCCTTCTTGCAGTGAGGAGCTCAAAACTGAATACAATATTTGAGGCACAACCTCACCAGTGCTGAGTACAAAGGAACAATCACTTCCCTGGTCAAAATAAAATAAATTAATTCAAACCAATAACTATGACTGGATCAAACCAACAATCTGAGAAGTAGGCCCATGCCAACTTCATGAAGTTCAACAAAGCCAAGTGCAAGGTCCTGTACCTGAGTCAGAACAATCCCAAGCACAAGTACAGGCTGGGCAGAGTATGGATTTGGAGTAGTCCCAAGGAGAAAGACTTCAGGCTTTTGGTAGATGAAAAGCTCACATGACCCAAGAATGTGCAACTGTAGCACAGAAGGCCAACCATATCCTGGGCTGCAGCAAAAGAAGCATGGTCAGAAGGTTGAGGAAGGTGATTCTCCCACTCTACTCTGTTCTTTAGAGACCTCATCTGGAGTACTGCATCCAGATCTGGAACCTCCAACACAAGAAGGACATGGACCTGTTGGAATGGGTCCAGAGGAGGTCCACAGAGATGATCAGAGGGTTGAAGCACTTCTCCTATGAGGACAGGCTGAGAGTTGGGTCTGTTCGGCCTGAAGAATAGAAGAATCCAGGGAGATGTTACAGTGCCCATACAGTATCTGAAGGGGGACTAGAGGAAAGCTGGAGAGGGATTTTTTGTAAGAGCAAGTAGTAATAGGACAAGAAGCAATGGTTTTAGACTAGAGCAGGGTAAATTTAGATTAGAAATTAGGAATAAATTCTCCACTCTGAGGGTGGTGAGACACTGGAACAGGTTGCCCAGGGAAGTTGTGGATATTCCATCACTGGCTGTGTTCAAGACCAGATTGGATGGGGCTTTGAACAATCTGGTTTAGTGGGAGATGTCCCTGCTCATGGCAGGGGGTTTGGAAGTAGATGATCTTCAAGGTCTTGTCTAACCCAAACCTTTTTATGTTGAAAATTAGATTCTTCCTTAATCTTCACTGGTTCTAGTTCTATATTCTTTAGTCCTGTGAGAATCTGGGGGGTATTTTGCTGTGTGATTCCCTTTTTGTTTGAGAATCTGAGTGAACTAGCCTCAGGCTCAGATTTTTTCAGCACCTGCAGAATGATATTTCCTTTTGCTGTTCACTCTCTAAAATAAAAATCAGGAATTGTTATTCTCAGTGCCCCTGAGGCTCACTCATTCACAGTTAGACAGAATGAAGATACATAAGAAGCAGATTTAGAGTATTTAGCCTTTTCTACCAAGAATGTCCTGAAATCAACTAATATAAAATGGAAAAGAAAATTACAGCATGGCTTCAAGTACCTTTCTCCTGTAAAATTTTGGCGTTTATTAGAATTTGTTTGATTTCCTCTTGCAAGTTTTTACTTTATTATTATTTTAAAATATAGGAAGTATCCAAAACAACATATACAGCAGAAGAAAAAGGAATTCATATCAAATATAACACACACAAACTGAAAAAAAAAAAGGAAAAAACTGCTTTTCTACTAAAAAAAAAAAAAAAAAAAAAAGCAAAACAAAAACAAAACATAAAAAAAAAAAAAAAA
>JAAGNO010009107.1:19212-34984 GCA_033439905.1 Ceryle rudis | reverse complement strand
TACACAAGAAAAAAAAGAAATTCATATCAAATATAACACACACACCCTGAAAAAAAACAAGGAAACAACTGCTTTTCTACTGAAAAAAACAAAACAAAACAAAGCAAAACAAAAACAACCCACAAACAACAAAAAGTACCCCCCCAAACACACACAAAGAAATAAAAAAATATTTTTCAGTCACTTTCCTCCTTTTAGCTGTATGCACACATCACTCACATAGAGGCACATACAGTGTGTAAAACTGTATTGGAAATATTCATCAAGACAAGATAAATTTTCAAGTCAACATTTATACAGTTCAACACTAATGAGATGGGAAACAAAGTACACACGAGAAAAGTATAAAATCATGAACTTGATTCTGATCTCAGTATACAACTTCAAGCCCAGTCTGTTTAAATTGATAGAGATTTACTCCAGATTTATGCTTTTATAATGGATCTTTAAGGACTGATGATTACTGCAGTTAATTACTCAGACTGGAACAATCAGGATGCACTAAATTCAGCAGCATGAAGCAGTCCAGTTTTGGCTTAGTTTGGCTAGAGATTCGGCTCAAGAGTGGACGTAACATAAACAAAGACAATTCAGACAAATTATTTTCCTGTGTAACTTTCCTCTCCTTCTCATTGAAGGGAAGCCATTTTAAGCAAATGAGAAAGAGCAAATGCCTGAATGAATTTTTGGGAGGCATAACAGATACATGTAACAAAATGGAGTTTTGTCCAAAGAATTAATTCGCTGTCAGATTGGAAATGCTTTTATTGCCTCTATAAAAAGCCTTGGGATTGTTTTAAGCCCATGTGTAACAAATGATACCTTGTTAAAGTTTACAGACTGCCAGAATGACAGACAGAATTCACAGCAGTTAAATTTCAAAAGCTGTAAAAACAATATGTTTAAGAAATAAGTTTAAGGCTACCTATCAGCTTTGAGATAAGAAAGGAATAACTGAAGTTACAGTCCATGCTGCTTATATGTGCAACAGCTGAAAAACTATTTTTATCATATGATGATGCTTTGGAAGAAAAGAAGTTGATAAGATAAAAAGGATGAGATTTATTTCTTTGTTCTAGAGGTGTGAAAATTTCAGACAGCAAAATAGCATTGCAAGCCAAACTGAACTCTCGTGCTTTGCAGAGAGTAATAAATAAAATAAACAACTCCTGCTACTACATGGGATGCTATAGAAGCACACAAATCATCATGGAGCATGAACTGCTCTGTTCGCTGCCTTTGGGCAGAAAATCCTGCCTAGGACTTTTCCTTTGTGTTTTTATTCACCTGGTAGATAGGGCCTCAGAAGTGACAAGAACTAACTTTTTTTTTTTTTTAAGCAGATAGTAGGCCAGTATGGGGTTTTAGTGGGGGCATTTTACAGAGTCTGTAGAGCCAGGCTTGTACCTCTGACATTAATGTGAGATCAGTTCAATGGGAGATCAGGTTGCCAGAGGAGCTGGAAACAGTCCCGATTCCCCAAAATTACAAGGATTTGGCAGTGTTTCTTTTCTGACACAGAAGGAAAATGGGATTTCAAAAAAATTAACTCAAAAGGTCTATTTCCCTAAAAACATGATTTCAGGGCACCCAGTTGCATTTAGGTCATTATTCCCCACAGTCTGGAGGATTTTCTCCCATAGCTCAAGCCAGCAACCTGACTGTAAGAAAGCTTCAAATTCTGGTATAGATTAACCATTTCTTTCTGACTTGCTTTGAGCAAGAAATTCCCAAAACAAATTCATAGTTTATATCTTAATTATTTCTCAAAAATATTTCAGACTTAATGCAAGATTTTTTAAAATAAATGGGGCATTTGATCCTTTTTGTGCTATCTTTAGTCTTCAACTGAAATATCACTTTCCTTAGCACAAAGAATTTAATATCCAAAGTCCAACTGAAGGTTTGTGCAATCTTTCTATATAACAGAAAACAAAAACAAACACAAAACAAAACAAAACAAACAAAAACCACAAAAGCAAGGTACAAGAGACTTAATCAGAATTTTTTTTTTCCCTTACATTCCCTAAACAAAATAATTTGCCACTTTTCTGTGAATCCAAAGGCTTGTGTGATTTACGAAAACACAGAGAACTAGCCAAGTATTAGGAAGGTGTTAAGTCTGAACAGTTTCCAAGTAATTCAGCTCTTTACAAGAAAATAATCTAATGGTTTTTCCAATGAAAGAGTTTGCTATGATTGCATTGTGTTTAAAAAAAAAACAACCCAGGTTCCTACTTAGATATTAATCTTCTCCTATTCAAATACAGGGTGGCATACAGGATCACCAAACATATTGATTAGGAATTCTTAATAATTAATATGTTCAGTGTCATCTGAATCTGTTGCAAGCTGAAAAGTTAAATTTGTATTGCTATTTATGATTAACATTAACAATCATAGCCAACAAGCTTTTGCTAACTCTTTAAGTAAGAAGAAGAAACAGAGTTGTTATCTTTAGTCTCTTCTTTCTTTGGTAAAGGTAGATATGCATGTTACAAGAGATAAGGAATGCTCCTCCAGGTTCACAGAGAGGAGGCAGCAGTGAGAACTGCCCTCACCCAGGGGCAGCAACTGCCCTGCTGCAGGGATTCACAGGCAGGATGCTCAGAGGGCTGGCTAATCACAGGGCAAACAAAGAACAAAGGCGCCCTGAACAATGATTACCTTCCCTTCAGGTATTTTCTGACCAAGAAGCACTTTGCACAATCCCACTAACACTATGAGGCAAGAAGACATCACACAGCTCCTCTCTTCCACCCCAGCTGTGGCCACTCTTTCTCTAGAAAAGTTCTCTGACAAACTGCTGCCTTTGTTGGCACAGCTTAACCCATAGAAAGGGGACTGCAGTGTATCTTCTAACATGGAATCTGAGCCTGCCTTTGGTAATTCTGAATCCTCCTGCATTATGGGAAAGGTCAACGAGCAGCTCTGATCACTATGACGTTGAATTTCTAGAAAGCCTATAACAGAATTAAGGGAAATAAATATTAATTATGGTATTTAAAGAAAAAGAATGAGATGGAAATATCTGGAGGGCTTTTTTTAGAGGTGATCTGAGAAGAGGATGATAAAGGAAGCAGCCAAATTTGTAACTAGGGATGGAGGTTAAAAGTTTCCTTTTAAAATACTTCCAAATTTCAGCTACAGCTTATAAGAGATTTAAGGATTGGAGTGAAATCATTGAGCTCCAGCTGACTTCATTAGAGCTGCTCATGTGAGGAAAGTGAGCAGGATCTGGCTATAAAACAGAAAGGCCTTTGGCCTTGGTTTTATTGCCAAATATTTTCTAATTGATACTGCATGTAAACTCTGCCCTCTGCTAATACACTAAATAATCAATGCTGTCCAAGCCCACGGCTCATTTTCTGCCTAAACCATGATTTTGTTTGTATCACTGCCACAGGGATGATGAGGGAGCGGAAAGGGGTTGTGCTGTTGGACTGCTCCTTCCTCATGCAGCACCACACTTGTGTTATTCCACGCTCACTAATGGAGAGGTCATGGCCCTCTTAGCTGCAGTCCCCTGGTAAATCCCCACCCAGATGTAATCCCCTGCACCTTGAGAAGATGAGATTCCTCTGCTTTCTACAAACACTGCATTATGTCCCTGCAACCACCAGCCAGCTTTAAAGACAGACTGATTAACCAAATCCATACAAATTACATGTGACCTTTGGAAAGCTACCTAATTAGGGAGAATGTACTCCAGGGCTTGGAAACCCACAATGTCCTGAAGAGAAATGAGGAATACTTTGGGCATCTCAGCTCATTTTGGTAAATTGCAGTATAAACTCCAAGACAGGATTGTGATTTACTGGGCATTTTGCTTTTTTTTTTTTTTTTTTTTTTTTTTTTTTTTGATTAATTCTGTTGTTTTGCAGTATTAAAAGCTTACTAAGGAAACGTGTTCAACTTCAATAATTAAAGAGCATTTTCAGTATAAAAAACCCATGACTTAAGGCTAGTCTCTAAAGTCAAATTCTGTTTCCCAGCAGTTGCCTATTCTCTGATGGTATTCCTATATGAGATTAGATGTATGAAAAAAAGGCACCTTAATGTTACACCCGCTTCTCAGAAGTTGTCCATACCATCTCTCTGTTGCACAATTTTTGGTGGTGATACTTGAAACTGACTCTATGTTGATCTTTTTGTCTCAAGGAAACAGTGAAACTACTAAAAAAGCTTGCTGTAACAGGTACTGATGATATCTAATGACTCATGAAAAACAGGTTTTTCTGTTAATATTTGCTTCATTTGTCTCCCACTGTTATTGACTAATTTTGTAATATTTACATTGGTTCCATAGGTGGGTTCAAGATCTAAGGAATTATAACATCAGAAAGAGTTATTCTTACATCTGACGGAATCTCCTGTCAATCAGAAGCTGTAGCACTCTTAAAACATCTTTGGATTAACTTTTTTCTTCAAGTAAGGAAGATCTTAAAGCATCCCAAATCATACAATGTTGATGAAAAAAACCCAGATACCGGGAATGTTGATGCATCTTTCCTATAATAAGTCATCCTTGAAGCCAAAAATAAGCACCTTATTTCTTATCTGATTGTGACTTTCAGACATTAGAGTTTTATTATGCTTTTTTGTACCACATTCAAAGTGTTATTTCCCCCATCTTGTGTTGCTCTTTGATAAATGAAACAGTTTGAGTGTTTTGAGTGCCACACAATAACATCAGCTCATTTGTTTTCTAATCTTTCTTCCATGAAAACCCTTCAGTGGTAAACAGCCTGTACCGACCACACACTCCATAACAGGACAGAGGGGGTGGGATTCTTCTCACTTAAATAACAATCCAGATGGCTCCCTGCAAGGTAGTCACTCTAAGCTCTTGTTAGAGTCAGTGTGGAGAAAGAGCCTCTTTTCATGTGTGATTCACTGAGTACTTAGTACATTTGAGATGAATAATACCCTAGAAGTGCCTATTTGCAGATAACCACATATTTCAATAAATTCCTGTATTCCAGAAGGGATTTAGTAAAAAATACATATGCAAAATTCTGTATCCTACTCAATTTCCTCACTCAGCAGTTGTGTTTGTCTATTTGTCCAGAAGACTTGACATTCTAACGTTCATCCTCCATAAACTGAGTCAGGATACAATTCCCCATCCATGTATACATGCTATATCTCTCACTGTAGTCTATGCAGCTTTGTTATACATATGGATAAAATGTACAGTACATTAGCTATGGTTTGCAAGATTTAATATATTTGACATATTTCTTGCTTGTCTTAGAGGACCAAGTCAACTAGTACCATCCCAATGATTTTCAATTCACTATTACTGCTCCCTAGGCTTTTGTATATCTGTACAATCCCTCACATAATTTTAGGGTTTGTTGGAAGTCAATGATACTAGCATTCAACAGCTAGGTTTGGGAACATATTCCCGTTAGAAACTGAGCAAGGATTCAACATCTAGTGTTAGACTGGAATCTGTCTGATAGATCTCAAAATGCTTTACAATGTTGAATGTATGCTAATCCTAGTTTTTTAGTAGTAAATCTGCAGGGTACACATTCAAATAGTTGAATTTAAAGATACTGCTGCAACATTACTGATATTATCATCATATCTAGCAAGTTAGTAAAAAAAAGAGAGAGAAGGAAAACTTTAAGTGAGCAAGCGAGCTGTGCTGTCTGTGTTTCCACAAATAGCATCCATGTAGTTCTGTGATTATGTAATTATGGTGTTTGGCTGTAAAAAGAATTGGAATGAGCATTGGACAAATCTACCTTCTTTGGGAAACCAGTGCCAGACATAACTACTTGCCGCAGTGAAAAGGGATTATAATCTTTCATGTATTCAAGCATACAATGCACACACTCACATATGAAACATCTGTGTACTTGTCTGCCCATGCACGTATGCATGCTGAATTAAAAAGGTCTTAGCACAAGTTTGGTCTCAAATCTCAGCTAAGTGTAGAGAACCTCTTGTTAGTCAAGTCTGATATAGAAGATACCACTTGCCTCACGCTCTTTATGGAGTCTCTGATTTTTTTTATATGGATACTAGTGATACCCTTTAATAATTATTGTGTGGATCTTGTAGATTCCATTCTTTGAGTAAGGAAATATCTAATGTGTTCGTAGGTCTTCTGATTTCTTATGTGGGTAATCTAACAGCATTGGTGCATGACACAGCCACGTGTTGATACACCAAACGTCCTGAAGATCAGGTGTTCTGCCAATGTCTATCATTAGTTTCAGTATGCGTTCATTTCAGGAAGAGGGTTGGGGTTTATTTTAATTAATTAGATTAACAATTAATTAACCAATAATTAACAAGATTAACAGTTCCTCCAGAATCTAAACCAAGAAATAGTTTCCAATAGTCTCATTAATATTTCTTTCTTCAGAAACACCAATTCACCCCAGTTGATACAGGTTATCAGAAAGGATAATTTCTGACAAATTTCCATTGTATTTGAGTTGTTTTTTGAAATTCTAAAATTCTCTGTTACAATATTTTCTCAACAAAAGATCTCTTTTTTTTTCCTGATTAAGAGAACCTTACTTATAGCAGCTAAGAAAAATATTTCAAAGACCCCACCTAAACCAATTTATTTTTCAAAATTGGCAGAAGAAACAATTCAATTTGATGTCATTTTAATGTTCATCTCTGTGTGTGCATTCTACAAATGATACACATAAAAATACAAACATATATGTCTGTGTTACGTCAGATTAAAGGTGTTGAATATCAAATCCTTAGGAGAGAGTATAACAACAAATAATTCTGCTTCTTCAGACTACCTTCTGAAATGCAGGAGTTTATTTCTCAGTGACTAGCAATCCTGTAATAAGTATAGATGACTTTTCTTCCAGGATATAATCTCTGGTTTTGAACATATGTTCAGTTTTAGCTTCTATAGCAATTTATAATGATGCATTTCAAGTATAGCTATGCATTTTATACCCCTTACAAGTGGCTATTTCATGCTCCCAAGACTTTTTTCATTTTAAACAATAAATAATTGCCTGCCTACCTTCTCAGCAGCTCTTATCGTAGCCAGCCATACATATGTTTCCTAGGCTGAAAAAACCTTGAAAACTCTATTTATTGTTCCTTATACAAAATCTGTTCTTTATCTTTTAATTTCAGTTCTTAAACACTTTTGACAGTCCAATTTTTCATTCTGGTTTAGTCTGGGAAAAATGTTTAAAATATTAAAAAAAAATCTTTGGGGATGGGAAAATCATTTTCTGTCCAGATCTAACTTTCAATTTCGTGTTACTGTCAAGAGCAAAATGTACAAAATCCACCAACATGTATAATACATCTGGAAGCAGGTACTTCAACCTAGAGAGAGACTTAGATAATGATATAAATTTACTCTTCCTGACTTGCTCATGTGATTTGTTGCCACACAACCTGCTTCTATTTTATTTTCATTAAATGTATTTACCATTAATAATTATTACCATCTGTTTGAGTTGGGCTCCAATGTGTAGTGCTATAAATTAGAAGTAACTTAGCAGAAATCAATATGATTTTTGCTTTACGTGATAAAGTTGGCTATATTCTACTGTTTTCACTCATGTCTGCTAGAAACAGTAAAGTCTGTTTGTTTGTTTGGTTGGGGTTTTTTTTTAAAAAAAAGGGGGACCACTTAAGAAGGATCAGAAACACCACTCCTACTCCAGTTGCTTACCCCTTTATAATGAGCATGAAGTTAATGATCTGGGATACACCTGTGAGCCATCCTGGGTCAGCTGCCCTGGCTTTTGCCCGTCCCATCTTAAGCTCCTGTCTGACTCAAAACTGCTACTGGCCTACGATTCTGCCTCAGCAAAACCAGGGCACTATCTAACATATATAACCTACAAAATCTAGTAATAAAATATATTATCAGAGATGATAGTGGTGCATGCATCTTTCCAGCCTTGTTAGATTTTGTGTCACAAAAGGTATTCAAGATAAAGAACAGCCCTGTAATTGTTCTTAAGACTGGCCAGTATACTAGAAGTGGGGGAAGAAAGGAGTGACAGAGGTTCAGTGATTCGCTTGGGTCAAATTAAGGAGACTTACACTTTAGGTCCATAATATAAAAAAGTTTAATTCTTAATCCCCTGACTAAAACTATATATGGTGTACTTAAAGGAAAGAGAAGAGAAAGGAGGGGAGAGGGAGAGAGAGAGGGTAGGCAAAGTTCCAGATCACTACCCAGGGTTCCAGTGACATCTCATCTGGTCCGTTCCTTTGGGGTTTTCAGTGACAGATGCACACCTGCCAGTGTACTTGAGTTCTTTTTTATGCCCGGCTAAAAGGGATGTTGCTTGACGTATCCCTTAATTTGCATAGGAAGTGTGGAGAGGTGGCATTAATTTACATAGGAAGCATAGAGGGGTGGTAACCACCATTCCTTGCATGTGGGGCACCATCAACCCTTTCCACTGATTGAATCGGTGGTTGCGGGGACCCTGTATTTTATTATCCTTTGACTGGTAGGCAGTACATATGAAAACTTGGCAAGGGGACAAGGCCACCTATCCTCTAATGTACTTCACTCCTGCCTTAACTAGAATATTTTGTCCCTTGCTCTAACTGCAAAACTTTTTCTTACATCAACTCATTCAGGTCAGAGTGTTCCTCACACAACGTCTGAGACACCAACTCATTCAGATCAGAGTTTGACGGAAGGTCTCCATTCTGTTTAGCATTTCAAACACAACTGCAATGTTCCATTTACCTTCAACCATAACACTTGCTCTTTCTCAGCTAGAAGGACTCATCCGTTCCGTTTGAAAAGCCTGTAATCTGAGAGTAAGCTTTGATAGCTTTCTTCCAGATCCCCTCATCCAGGCTGAGACCTATTTCTTCTGCATCAAGCCTCTAGCATAGAGACTTTCTTTTCTCTGTTGTACACTTAGCGTTCTTGCTTAAGCTTTCATGCCTCAATTCCTGAAAGCTTCTTTCTGGTCTTGAAAAATGAATTAGTTTTGTATTTATTTGTAAGGATTTAATCATGAGTAGGGAAGGATTATAAGATAGAACAGTTATGAGAGGACAGGAATGCTGTGACCACAAAGACAAAATACTGTGCTTGTTTCAGTGAACAGGAGGCATGCAAATAGACTGAGAAATTATCTTTGTTCTAGTTTGATGGTTGACATAAGACAAAAAAAAAATCTTTCTAATGTTACCTTGTTTGAAGAACTTCTATCTTTGATACCCACTGATTTTTCACATCTGCAAGACAACAAAAAATCCAGTTAAGTTCCTGATGTGCAAAGCAGCAGTTTTTGTGGTGATCAGCTTTCCTTTCACTCTCATCTTTGTCTGTATCCACCTACCTCTGTCTAATACTGTGGACGTAAGCCCCTTTTGTACTTTATGTGCGTTCCACCAGGAAAAAACCTCACCAGTCTAGTTCACAGACAAGGCTCTTTGGTACTACAGTTACACATCATAAAATTAACATCCATTATCACATTAAAATTGCGGTGACTTGTTGGAATGAGCTGTGTATCCATCTCTCAAGACATAATATGCTAACAGGGTCAAAGATCCATTTGCTAAAATATGCAATATCACAATAAAATGCACCAAAATGGGAATAAATTAGAAACACCAGGTATCCCAGGAAATAAATTTACTACTAGAAACACACCTCGGAGTGAAACCCTTCAGAGAATTCAGTGATATTCTATAAATTCAGAATACATTTACATTGATATTCATATGCATTAGTGAGGTGGTTTGACCTTGGCTGGATGCTAGGTGCCCACTGAGCTGCTCTATCACTTCCCCCTGGCTCCTCTCAGCTGGACCAGGAGGAAGAAAATAAGATGAAACTCATGGGCTAAGACAAAAGCAGTTTAATGAAGAAACAAAGCAATGCCGTGCATGGGAGCAAAAGAAAATAAAGATTTATTCTCTACTTCCCATCAGCAGGCGATGTCTGGCCCTTTTTGGGAAGCAGGGCTCCAAACACATAGCAGTTTCTCCAGAGGACAAGCTGATGCCCACCCTCCTCCTCCTTTTCCTAGCTTTTATACTTCAGCTGATGTCATATGGTATGGAATATCCCTTTGGTCAGTTTGGGTCAGCTGTCCCAGCTGTGTGCCCTCCCAAGACCTTGTCCACCCCATCCCACTGCAGGGGGAATGTTGAAAAACAGCCTTGGTGCTATGTGAGCTGTGCCCAGCAGTAGCCACAACACGGGTGTGTTATCAGCACCTTTCCAGCTCTCAATGCAAAGTATAGCACTGGGAGGGCTGCTATGGGGAAAACTAACTCCAGCTCAGTCAGACCAAATACAATTAGTTTATACACCAATTCTTGTTTATATTAATATATGCACACATATTCTTTTCAAAATCACAATATGTTGGGTGCTAGCATATGATCTTGAAATATGGAGGGGGTTTAATATAAAATATAGCTAAAGTGATTAATAATAGCCCAAAATAATTTAAAAAGCAAAATTAATTGGATGGCCATCAGAACCACTGCAGGAGTACAGGGTGGAAAAAACTCAGTTCCCTGTTGTGTGTGAGAGAAATCTCAGATGAAAATCTTCCCTCTTTTCACTCAGGAAAAGCAGGAAAAAGTCTTTCATAAGTCAGACGCAGAAACTTTTCCCTCAGCATGAAAAACTCAGTGTTCACTTCCATATGATGATGTTCACACATTGTCTCCACTAGATGCCCTTATCACAGGTAAATGGACCACAAGCTAATTGTGAAATTCTGAAACCTGCTGTAAAACAGAATCACCATCCTCAGGTTGTTTTTTCTGTCTGCAGAACATACGTAACAGGAGGCAGAAAAAAACAAAAGGCACAAGAGAGAAAGGAATGTCTTTACACTGCAAGACTTTCTACTAATTTTAAAACTACTTTGCATCTGCTTGCATTTACAAAATCAAAATGTTTAATAAAATAATGAAGTAAGCAATATTTTACTCTAGGTTTCAGCAGATGGAGTAGACCGCACAGCATACCAGTACCATGACCCTGAAATATATCCATATTTGAGAATGTCCTTCTAGGTAAAAATAGCTCTTGTAAAATGTTTCCCTTTTCTGTACCACTGTTAAGTATATCTGTGCAGCACGATATGGCACAGTGATAGAAATAGCTAAATCACTGCTGAGCAACCTAAAGCAAATATGTGTGCACAATTAACGGCTCAGATCCTGGAAGCAGAAAAGGCAGGTTAATGTGTCACTGCCTCTTCTCACAGCTTCTCACTGGGGACAGCAACACAGCTACAGCCTTTCTGTTTCCAGAGCTATCGTGTTTAGACAGCCCTACAAAACACTGGTATACAGGCTGGAGTCAAGCCTTAAAGGCAGTGAATTTCATTTTACATAAATATTTTCTCAATTCTTATACAATACTAATACTAATATTAATAATAAAAAAAAAAAAAAGAAAAAGTCAGTGCCAATCATTTGGTGTGATCTAGTAGCTAAATGCTTTAAAGGGCTTCTTGCACATTTGTAACTTACGTACTGAAAACAGATGGAGGGGTGAGATAAGGACATTGGTAGAGAGGTAAGATGAGAGGCAGATTCCTTAATTCAATTTCACATCAAAGTCCTTTCCAAACATCAGCAACGGTTTCAAAAAACCCTTGTGTAGCCTATACAGCTGTCTTCTATCTCCTCTCACAAGGCTCCTTTCAAATGTGTGTCCACTCTCACCTGGTCAAGAAATATAACTTCATAGAATGTCATCAGGATAATGTGCTGCATTCCTCCTCTGCAAAGTCACCTCAATTAGGAGCCCTATAATTTTATTACTAATAATTTTGGTTCTAAATACTCTCTTACACTGAGGAGGAAAAAAAAAAAAAAAAAAGATTATTTAATAAATACAAGAAAAAAGTGAAAAACTAAGTTTTAGAACATAGAGACTGTGCAAGGGTATGAGTGACAAAGATACATTTACTACCTTTAATATTTACTTAGTTATATTCTGGCAATCACAGCCAGGGGGTGAGTAGATCCACTTTGTTAAAGAAATATGTGATATTTTATGTCAGAAACTTGGGCTGAGAAATGAAAAGATAACTTGCGTGCCAAGCTTTGAATTGCTACAAGTGGCTAACATGAGAGCTCAAACCTTTCCCAGAGCTGGAACCACTGCTACCATCCCAGACTGTATTGCTGAAGCTTGAAACTTGTGTAACATCCCCTATTTTGCTTAGTTCTGAGTGATTAACCCTCTGTGCTACCGAACATGAAAACAAATACTGAAAGCAAGAAATACTCTAGATTATATTCTGTTATTTGGGAAGGTTTCTGTGTGCACTATGTACGTGACAAAACTGCACAATATTCTAAAATTATACTAGATACGCAAATAACTGAAAATCTTTTCTTAAAAATATGAAATCTGGACTTCTCCTTAGGGTAAAAGAGACATTATTCAGCCTAATGAAAATGAAACCAGTATGTCATAATGTGGCGGAGTAAAGCGTCAGTCAGAATTAATAAGACCATCACTCTCTAAGCAACCCCTTTTAGTCCTGTGTTTCTAAAGAGTTGGCTCTTTCCAAGGTGCCACTGAAATATTTTCTTCAGCAGCACCTCACAGAAGACTATAAATGCAGCATACATGTTCTCATGGAATGTGCAGCTATTCAAATAATGGCTTATAACAGACTGTGAAAACTGGAAGACTCCTGATAGTGATACCTTCATATAAAAAAACCCTTGGGCTGTTTACCATTCTTCTGCTGTGTGGACATTAAGGTCACAAATTGGATGGGCAAGAGTTTGTAGGGAAACACAGCTGGGACAGCTGACCCCAACTGACCAAAAGGATATTCTACATCCTGTGATGTCATGCTCAGCAATAAAAAGCTCAGGGAATGGAGGAAAAAGGGTGTTGCTCATGCTTATGACATTTATATTCCCATGAAATGTTACAGGTGCTGAGGCCCTGCCTTCCAGGATGGGGCTGGACACCTCCCAGTGGGAAGCGGTGAATTAGTTCCTCTTTTTACTTTGCTTGCACACATACCTTTTGCTTTCCCTATGAAAATGTCGCTATCTCCACCCATGAGTCTTCTTGCCTTCTTTGTATTCTCATTCTGTCCCACAGGAGAAGGGAGTGAGCAGGAGGCTGGGTGGGTGTTTGTCTGGAAGCTGGGATCAACTCACCACAAACGCTTAGAGGTTGTCCATACTAATCAGGCTCACTGTGCTTTCACTACATCAGTAATGATTCTAAAATAGTTATTCAACTCTTCCAAAAGCTAGCAGCTCTCAGTAGCATGGGTATTTAATCTAATCAGATAACGTTAAAATATACACATCAAACCTAACAGCTCAGTAGTTGCCTATTTTCTACCTTATGCATGTGACAATGAAATCTGGTCTATGCAAAAACAGTTTCCAATTTTTTTTTTTTAAATGGCCCAGCAATTCTAAACTACATAATCAACATAGCAATCAAAAATATTTTGTAGAAGACATACTTCATCCCATGTATTTTGTTAATGTTAATGAGAACTGTAAAAAAAGTTATCTTCATTTTAGGTTGTAGCAATTTAACTATGTTAAAATGGAGAGCTGTTATACACGGACTTTTCAGAGAATTACTTGTTCCTTTAAAATTAATTTTACAACGCCCTTTTACCCCTGTGCCAGCTTTCTGTCTGATTGCCTGGGAAATCAGAAAGATAACTCTACTGCTCTATTTCTAAGATGTAAGCCTGCCTTCAATCCCAATGCTATATACAAGTATGTCATGAGTAAGTCAGAGAAAATTAACTTTCAATCATATTGCTATAAAAAACTATAATTTTTCTTCTCTGACTTTTTGCACAGCTTTTTTACGCTGTGAGAGAAAATGCTGTCAGCTTATAGCTTTGACACGTCTAAACTGTCCTGACACACAGTCTGATGACCATTGCATGACATTCAGAAGCTTTCTTGCTGATGAGAGTTCATTTGCTCATGTGTAACCATGCTGATCAGTATCAGCATTCCAAATGCATATACATTTCCTTATTATCTATTTATCTTATATCTAGTCAATTTCTTCAGCAGTACAGAAGTCCTAAAAATGAAACATGTTTCTATGTAAGATGACTAGGGGTGTTAAGTTTGGGTTTGGATTTTTGTACTTTTTTCTTTGAATAACAGAAGACATGGAAAATTTGTCTGTGTTTTATTTAAAGAAAAAAAATTCTTTCCAGCTTTCACTTCTTCCACTTCATATTTTTGCAAGTATTTTAAAATAAAAAAGGAGATATGCTCCCCAGAGATAATTTATAGGCAGTTAAAATACTCAACAAATTCTCAGTTATTGTAATATCCTTTTTTACTCCCCAGTAATAATTGTACCTATGCAGCTTTTACATATTTTTTTCCCCAACAAGCTTTAAAAGTCTAATACTTTAAGTTTGTAAATCCATCATTTTTCAAGAATTTCCAATGTAAACCCACATACAGATCATTTGTAAGCTTATTCCCTCCTGCCTAAAGAAGTCCATTTTAGAAAAGAATAGCTTGGAGAAGATCTTCAAATCTTAGTCATCCGAAACTATGTCATCTACAATGAGTAAACCTCAAAAAGGACAGAGTGGAAGCTGTTGAGTAGCTTATCTGTTTAAATTTTGATATATTTATTTTTATTTTAATAAGTTACAGGTGAAAGCTGCAAAGGCCTCATGAAAATCCCATGTAGACAGTATTTTAAATCTTTATTGATCTAACTGACATGCTACAGACTGCCCTCTGGAGACTCCCAAAGCCCTCTACCTGTGGCTGCCAGAGCATCACAGGACTAGCTCCCCCAGTACCTAAAAACAGGCACAAATAAAGTGCTTAAGATAGACGGGTTGGGCCAAACCTACAAATAATGTCTACAAAATACAAAGTTATTTTGCTGCTTGTTCACAAAGCACAAATACACAATGGCAAACATTCAGAAAGTACTTGAAAGTAAAGAGTAACCTGACAGGCTCATCACAGGTTCATCTGCCACAGGAAAGTTAACCTTTGAACAAATATGATTAAAAATGAGCCACTTGATCAGGTATAGATTGGAGGCGGACTTCATTTCAGGTAACTGCCTCAAAGTGATAATAATTATCTGTGCTTCATTTGCCAAGCTAAACTTCTTTGATCTGCAGATGATAAGCCATCTAGAAAAGAGCCATTGACACATTTGCAGTACTGCCAGCATTTATCAGGTGTGTTTCATGTTTTAAGCACACTTGTATGCTGGGTCTAGTTTTACTGAATCTGTTCAGTCATTCAGTTACTCAGAGTGATAGAAATAAGGAAAGTATGGAGTCCTGAAATGTGTGGCCTCATTTTCTTCTACATTCCTCCTCAAACTTCTCTTTTTGCCCTTCCTATTCCTCAGCCCTTTTCCCCTTGACTTCTACTATTCCTTACAAGGCTTGACACTTTGATTAATTTTTTGCTTACAGTTAGTTGCCTGGGGAAATTTCCCTTCCTGATCTTCTTTTCATTTCCCAGTAACCTAACTCCTTTTTCTTTTTAAACTTTCTTTTTGTTTAGCCACAACAGAGATGCCCAACCAGCTCCCTCCAATTTCAAATTCCCTCTGTACCTTTTCACTAGCCTTCCTCTTCTTCTTGGGCTGAATCCTGCTCTACTAATATTTCTTGGAGGTGGGTTTTTTGTTTTGTTTGGGCTTTTCTGTTTGATGATTTGGGGGGGGGGGGGGGGGGCCCCAAAGTGAATCTTCCTGGGTGGTTTGGGCAGGGCAAAAGCACACCCCTTTTTCCCTTTTCACTTCCCATGGGTTTAGAAAAAA